>MU775388.1:51727-66482 GCA_026770625.1 Nicotiana glauca | reverse complement strand
GAAATCCATCAATGATTCGGCCTCCACTATGGCTTGGTCTATATCAGTGACTTGTCGGCGTTGCAACTCCTGCTTATCCCAATTTTGCAATCCGTCCAAGAAGTGGAACAACAAGTCATCATTGGTCAGGTTGGGGATTTGAAGCATGAGGGTAGTGAACTCCTTGACATAATTACGTATGCTCCCTGTTTGCTTCAATTCCCTAAGTTTGCGCCTTGCCTCGTACATGACATTGTTTGGAAAGAACTATCGCTTGAACTCGGCTTTGAACTGATCCCATGTGCTAATAGTACATAGACTTTTATCCACGTCGGCCGTCTTCCCTCTCCACCAGAGCATGGCAGTATCTGAGAGGTACACTACCATGGTGTTGATCTTGGCCTCGTCGTCCCTCACTTTGCCGTGCCTGAAGTAGTTCTCCAAGTTCCAAAGGAAATTTTCCACTTCTTGTGCGTCACGAACACCTTTGAACACTGGTGGTTTGGTAGCCTCGATCTTGGTCTCTCTCGTCACCACAACATTGCTGGTTGCCTCGGTCATGCCAGCATTGACATGCTCCTCGAGTGAATCTATCTTTGCCTTCATAGCATCGATAGTACTGAAAGCCTCCATGAGTCTGCACTATAAGGAAGTGATGGTTTGCCTTAGTTCCATCTCGGTCTGTGTACGTCCCTCCAAGTCATTTCGGATACTCTCAATCTCTTCAAGAGTGTGCCCCTCAAGAACGCTAAGGGTGCCTTCTACCTTCCCCAAGCGTTGGCCAAAGATCTCCACGGCGTCCATTCCCGCGTTCATCTTCATCACCCACTTTTTACCCAGCGAGACGTCCTCGGACAGGACCTCCACTTCATCCTCGCTCACCTCAGTGGTAGATGATTCTTGGGATGTAAGCCTTTTGTTTGACACAACCTCGGGTGGCACCTCCTGGCTCTTGTTGGTAGCATTCCTCTTTTTCCCACAGCCGCTCTTGCCAGCAGCACCCTGGATGACGTTGGCTTGGGTGTTGGCAACATTAATTTCTCCGTCGTTCGTCATTCCCTTAGTTTAAACCTTCGCTCTGATACCATAGTTCTAGAATATTCTACCAAGTTTTAGTCCCAAACTTATGTAACCCTTCCATGTGGCAAAAATATGTGTCAAGTGGCACCTATGTGGCGTGATGACATGACGGGTCATCACATTAGGATCGATGATGATTTGTGACCAGTGATAGCATTTTTTAGAATTTGTGACCAGTGCAAAGGTAAGAAAGAAGTAAAGAGAAAAAAAATATTTATCTGTTTTGGTCGTATTTTAGAATCAGAACCATAAATACTTTATTACAGATGTATTTACACAAACCAAGAAAGTGCAGAGAGATTCGAACAATTAAAATCTAGGGTGTAATCACCATCGGTTAGAGACGCATTAAGTGGCATGCCTCTTGCCAGGATTTGGGATAGGGTTACCTTTGATTGTAGCCATTTCAAGCATGTCGTTGGCTAAAGAATTTGCGGCATGCTTGAAATGCCTGCAGTCGAAAGTAACTCCTAAACCTAATCCTAGAGGGACATGACACTGCGCCACTAACTATCGGTGATCTAGAGCAATTCCATTTCAATATTTTCTTCGGCAATCTCATACCTAATCTTGAAGGCGTTATTGGGATTAAAAAATTGGGTTTTGATGAAGATTATAGGGTTGGCGAAATTTTTGGGATAATTTGTATGTCTCGCAGTTTTGAACCATTTATGAGACAAAAAACTGAACAAAAGAAGATGAAATATGATCTCCAAAATGGAAGAAATGTACAGAGAGGAAGTAGAAAATGCAATTGTGAGATGAAAACAAAGAAACAAAGAGGGGTTTTTTATAGTTAATCGGAGGGAAAATGGCAGTGTTACAAAGAATCCAACAATTATGAAAGATGGAAAACTTATAAATGACTTTCTATATTATTTTACAATTAGATTTCAGAATTCAAAATTACACCTAATTTAACTTTAAAACCTACCAAAACATAAATTTAATTTAGATAGCATGGCTAAATTATTTCATTTCTCAATTTGTCCAGTCAAAAATGTGTAAACCTTAAAGTTATTTCCATATCTGTATATGCATTCATTTGATAACAAATCCTAAATTTCTAGTCTACAACGATTAAAGTTTTTGACTCGCTATTTCAGTTAAGATGATCATCATTTCGTTGATGAATGAACTATATAATCTTTTGTTCTAGTTCTTTTATAATTATTTATAGAGAAATCTATGATTTTGTAAGTACTAATCTTGTGTTTGTTTTCAAGTCGTGGGACTTTGCATTTAATAGTTAAGCCGAAACCATTTTAGCTCATGGATTATATTTTCAGGCCATGCCTATTAGTTAAGTGAAGAAGAAGAAAAAAGAAGAGTTACATTTCCGTCTCATATGTTAAATTTCCTTAACATTTTGATTTATTTTAGTAATAACACTTCGCCAAATTTTCGCTTGTTTTCTCACTGTTTTGACTTTATGCTTGTATTCAGTCATGTTATATACTACTATTTTCATAACTTAGTCATGTCTACTCTGTTTTAATACATTAAATGATATTTTAAATGATAATTGGGCTGAGCATCACGTTTTACTGTTTTCCGAGTGGCTTGTAAGATTCTGACTGAGTAAGGCCGAGGACATGTGTTGTGAGGATACACTGATTATGATTATGAGACCGAGAGCCTGAGATTATACGCCACGAGGTGGCTTGTTGATTATGAGGTCGAGGGCCTGAGATTGTACTACTCGAGATGGCTTGATATTGCGCTTGGGCCGTAAGGGGCCCCTCAAGGAGTCTACACACCCCCATTGAGCGCGGGTACCCATTGTGATTTGAGATGTAGCCCGAGGGACTGGTGTTGTTCTATGATGTTGACCGAGGGGTGGATTTTTGTTGTCATTGTGCCCGACCGGCGGTTCTTTATGTGTTTATCTTTCCTAGTTGCTTGTCATTTACTTGCTTAATTGTTAAATAAGCATTTTCAAGAAGTTTAAACTGAACTAAAGTGACTTCACATATTTCAACTGTTTCATTATTTTTACTGCTTCTTTATAGCATGTTGGTGTGACTTTACATGATTTCTTATTGCTGAGACTGCATTTATTATTATTACTCACTAAGTTGGAGTACTCACTTTACTCCCTGCACCTCGTGTGCATATTCACGCGCATCAGGTCCTGCTTGCGAGGGTTGAGAGCTGTCCAGCAGATTTTCAGAGATTCACTAGGTAGTTGTCCGGCGATTCGCAGCCTAGTGCTTCTACCTCTATCTTATTTTTCCTCTGTTTTAGTTACGTAATAGCTGAGTAAACTCTTTCAGACTTGTAGTATTGTTATAGATGCTCATGACTGGTGACACTCCGATATCGGGCTATATCTTTTTCCGCAAACTGTATTGTTTACCTTAATTTGGGATTTTTATTATTATGTTAAGACTTGGTTTTATTACTTAATTGCTTAAAAATGAATTGGAAATGTGTCGGTTGGCCTTGTCTTCACGAGAGGCACCATCACGACCGGGTCCGGGTTTAGGGTCGTTACAGCCATTTACTAATTAATCCTGCTTAAGTAGAATAACTATTAAAATAAAATTAACTGTTAGAACAAAACTATTTTTGGTATTTTTCAAATATCATACTAAAAGATAAAAATAGAAAAATCATTGTAAAATTAAAATAATATTCTTGAAAATAAAGTGGAAATATTTTTGTATTTTTAAAATTTTATGTAAGGTAGATAAATTAAAAGTAGCTAGATAAAATATTAATTAGCTATATAAAAAAAATATTTTTGTTATTTTCATTTTTGTGATAAAATATAGTAAAAGAGTCTAGACTATTTAAAATAGCAATACCAAACCTAAACAAAATATTTACGCTAAAATGTGTAAAATCTTGGGGAGGGTAAAAAATTACATGTCTACAATTGTCCCCTGATCGCGAAGAAAGAAATTGGAGGGGACAGCTGATTGCCCTACTGGAATGCGAAGCGAGGCTTGCAAATGCGTAGGTGGGCCTGGCAGTGCTTCGAGAATGTGTAGGCCCAACCACGAACGCCAAGTGAAAATGGAGGAAACATGACAGAAGGCCTTTGGCCTACGCGAACGCAAACGTGGAGGGTTGGGACAGTTATTCATCGCGAACGCGATGTCATGGGTTTGAGCACGTGATTTTTGCCTCACATGAATTACTCCCACAAACTCAAAACAAAAATTGTTTGAAGTCTGGTGAAATTGTGTGTTGTTTTCTGTCATTATCTAATTTGTCTGTGCCTGTATATTTTGTTTAATTAATGAAAAATATAAAAATATGTTGCAATTGCATTTAGGATTTACTTTTATAATTTTTAAGTTAAGTAGTAAATTACTTGTTTTACAAAAATAAAAAATTACAAAAAAATAACGTACTTCGCATTTTAGTGTTTAATGTCAAAATTGTGCGATTTTCTTTTAATTTGATATTTAATTATTCGTGATAATTACTACTTAGAGTTAATTGATATTTTTTAGGATAATTTGGTCGAGGTTAAATTTAGGTTTGTATTTTATTTCAATTAGGGAAGAAAACTAAAAAAGGAAAGGGAAAAAGATTGAGGGAACCGGATTTGGGGCCAAATACCCTTTTGATCCACCAGGCCCAAACCAAATACACCTAAAACCCGTCCAAATTGAGGCCCAAACACGTCCCCAATCCAGACCATCTCCACACCCCACCGTATGACATCGTTTGGTTTCGATTGATACAAGTCATGGGATTAAATCAAACAAACGGTCGAAATGCCACCCCATAACCCGACCCGACCATTCCCTGAACCGGTCCAGCATCCTATAAGCAAAAACGATCCCGTTTCGTGCAATGATCTAATCTAAGTCATTGGATTCCATTTATCCAACGACCCAAATTAAATATCTAACTTTAATATATCAAAATCCCACACCCCTCACCCCTCAGACCTAACCCCCACTCTTACTCATCTCCTTCGTCTCTTCAGGGACGGACCTCACGCCACCGGCCTTTGCCCGCCGAAAATCGCCCATGGCGACGGACGGTGGCCAAACACCACCAGATTAACACCATCGAACCACCTCGACCTCTTCTTCCCAAATATCCAAATCACTTCTTTCGAATACCCACAAAACTCTTCGAATCTTAGATCGAAGAATCGGAGGCAAAACACTAGCCGCCTCCAAATGCACCGAAAATTACACCCCGGAATCCCCACACCTCCTTCTTCCCCAATCTATGATTATTTTTGTTTCCAATCATGATATAACCCCTCAAATATTAAATCTGAGCTGGAACCCTAAAGGCTCGAAACCAGTTCATGGTGAACTGATGGCCTGCATCGACTCAAGTTTGTGATTAGAGGGTTGGTTCAGCACGAAATTGACGCTATTCATTTGTTCTTAACCAAAGAACTAATGAATAGCCTCAGCTTTGTGTAAACCAAAATACCAAGCATGAACTCAAGCCCAATCGGTGAGTTTCCTTGTCCTTTTCTTTAATTTTATGTCTATTTCTCCTCTTCATCTTTTCTTCTTGGTGTATTAGAGATTGGTTTATTTTCTTACTGTCCAGTAACGAACTTAATTTCTGTCCTTTAGGTCAATCTGGTTATTAGTATTTAGTTAGGTTAATTGAAGTTTTTCTATTCTAATTTAGTCAAGTGTGCCTTTATACTATAATTTTAGGCTTTTGATTAGTTTCTGCGTATAATTAATAGTATTTCATGATATCTGCGCTCCCCGTTAAAATATTTGTATTGATTGTGTCAAAGGTCAAATATCAAATATGTTCATTCATGGATCATTTCTTGCTAATTTCAATTCAGATTATTCATGTGTGATGTATTGTCTGATTCTGTGATAAACCTATTTAGGTTTTAGAAACTAATGTCATTTGATTTCTGTCTTTAGAGAATTGGTTGGCATGTTTTTTTAGCATTTACAATTTTAAGAGATAGTCAATAGAGGATTTCAGGGGGTAGTTTGGGGAATTTGGAACCTCAGTAATTAAAGTAAAGTGTGCTAACATAGGGGTAATGATGCAATGCTGAATTGATAAAAGGAAAAGGTTGGAGTTAAAAAATAAAAAGCGGATTACTAGTAGATTGACACCCTGTTAAAAGCCTTTTAGGAGCTGAAAAGTAAAAAGCATGGGGGTAATAATAAAAGGACTAGAGGTACAACTGTAAAGAAAGAAAAAGGGGTTGGAAAGGGTTTAAGGATTGGATATAAATACAAAGATCAGTAGAGACATTTGGGGAAGAGAAAAAAAAGAGCATTGAGTGAAAAGAAATCTGATACACACTGATATACACTCATATACACAGGGAATTTGCCAATTGAGAGAGATGAACAGACATTGAGAGACATTAATAGGGAGAAAAAGGAGTGAATCTGAAAAGAGTGAAGAAGAAATGCTGACACACTTAAGAAAACTACTATTCCATTAAAATCTCTATTTTTGAACCTGAGGTTTTTCTTTTTAATCAGAAGCAATTTTTGATTTATTTGGAACTGAAAGGGTTTGAGTCTGCATTTATGAAAGTTGGGTTTGAAGTTTGCTGGATTGTGGTTTGATTGAAATTGGTTCCAGACTGTTATACCCTACTTTGGTTTTAAATTGTTTCTCATTGTTACTGTAACGATCCAGCCGGTCGTTTTTGGAATTTACGTCCCGATTCCCCATTAACTGCTTTCCCTAAGTTGATTTCTGCTATTTTGGTTTGTCGGGACGTTCGGTATTAGGATTCAGAGTGACCCAAAACAGTGTAAATACAACCTCGGAATTGAAATCTGATGGTTCTGTTAGCTCCGTTAGGTGATTTTGGGGTTGGGAGCGTGTTCGGAATGTTATTTGGAGGTCCGTAGCTCATTTAGGCTCGAAATGCCAAAGTTTGAATTTTTGAAGTTTCCGGTTCGATAGTGAGTTTTTGATCCGAGGGTTGGATTTGAATTCCGGAAGTTGCTGTAACTCCATCATGTCATTTGGGATGTGTGTGCAAAATTTCAGGTCATTCGGACGAGGTTTGGTTAGGTTTTTGATCGAAAGCGAGTTTGGTTGGAATTTGAATTTCTTAGGTTCAAATCATTGATTAATTCGATTTTCTGGTATTTTTTTAGGTAGTTTAAGGATTTGTACAAGTTTGAATAAGGTATTAGGTGGTATTGGTGTTTTTGGTTGGGGTCCTGGGGGACCCGGGATGATTTCGGATGCTCAACGGGTTAGTTTTGGAAGTTAGAAGGAAAAATTGCAGTAGTCTTCTGTTGTTTTTGCTTCTGCGGCTTGGTAACCTCAGAAGCGTCCTTTGCACCGCAAAAGCGAGTTGGCCCCTTTTCCTTCGAGACCGCAGAAGCGGTCAGCTATCCACAAAAGCGGAGCCACAGAAGCGGTTTCCTAATCGTAGAAGCGATTTTTGGCTTCCCCTCAGAGACCGCAGAAGCGGTCATATTTCCGCAGAAGCGGGACCGCTGAAACGGTCATGTGTCCGCGAAAGTGGAATTTTTTCCTTTAGTAAGAAACCGCAGAAGCGGTTATTTTTGCCGCTTAAGCGGGACCGCAGAAGCGGAACTGCCTGGGCAGAAATAGGAAATATCGAGGGTTCTATTTCATAAGTTTGAAAATCAATTTTGAACTCGGCAAGGGCGATTCTTGAGAGGATTTTGAAGAGGAGATTATTGGGTAACATTTCTATGATCCTTTTTAGTTATATTCCATCATTTAGTAGTTAAATCCACCTTTTAAATTCCAATTAAGGATAAAAAATTGGTTAGTTTGGGGTAAAACTTCTTAGACCTAACTATTGGGTTCTGAGGGGGCATTTGACCTCCAATTTCTGAGATTTTTATATGGTTATACTCGTGAGAGTACGAGGTTTCTGAAAACGTAAAAATTATTCAATTCCGAGACGTTGGATGGAGGGGTACTTTGGTCATTTTTACCTATTTTTGCACGCTAGCCTAAATTTTATTAGTGAAATCAGTTATTTGCAATGTTATTTACAATATGTAATTGGTTTGAATAGATTTGGGCCACTCGAAATCGGATAATCTTGACAAGGACATCGTTCCCTAGTTGATTTCGCACCGATTCGAGGTAAGTGGCTTGCCTAGCCTTGTGTGGGGGACTTCGTCCCTTAGGATGTGATAATTGGTAATTTAATGCCTTGTACGTGAGGTGACGAGCGCGTACTTGAGCAAATTGTTGAAACTCGAATTTTTACTTAACTACTTGATTTGGATTCTCTTTCATATTTGCCTCACTTTACTTGCTTGCTTTCATAGCTTGTGCTAGCGTAGAAGAACATGTTTAATTAATCTAAGCTGCCTATTTGTTTAAATTGTCTTAGCTGTGATTATGTGGAACATGTTAGGCCAATATTCTTTAATGCCTTGTATTGTTGTACTTAAATTTCTGAATATTTCTCTGATGTTGGTTGCGCATTTACATTGGGACTACGGATGCGGGATTTCCGGGAGTTCCCCCTTGTTTGTTTATTTTGGCACTACGGGACGGTATCCCGAGAGATCCCCCTGCATTTTATTTTGGGACTACGGGACGGTATCCCGGGAGATCCCCATGCACTTTTATTTTGGGACTACAGGACGGTATCCCGGGAGATCCCCCTGCACACTGATGATTGGACTACGGGACGGTATCCCGGGAGATCCCCCTGCACACTGATGATTGGACTACGGGACGGTATCCCGGGAGATCCTTTGATATTGATATGAGATTTTGACTACGGGACGGTATCCCGGGAGTTTCATTGGCCAGTTGAGGTAAAGGGCTACAAGACGGTATCCTAGGAGACCCTCGTCGGTATTCTTGTAATTTTGTTGTATTTACTCTGTGTTACTGTTTTTGTCTTGCAATATTATATTTCATTAAACTGTCTTATCACACCGTTGTGTTTGTTAGTTTTCATCAGACTTTGATACTGTTAATATCTTGCTATTTTATTGTTCCTGTCTCAGTAGGGCCCTGACCTTTCCTCGTCACTACCCAATCGAGGTTAGACGTGGCACTTACTGAGTACCGTTGTGGTGTACTCACGCCTCTTCTGTGCATGTTTTTCATGTGCATATCCAGGTGCTTCTGAGCAGGCATATCGCCAGTTGCTGTCAGGGAGCGTATTAGGGACTTGAGGTATACATCTGCTACGTCCGCAGATCCGCAAATTCTCCTTCTCATTTTATCCATAGTTATTAAATGTTATTTTGATCTTTCTTTGTATTAGACTATTTTGGTGATTAGAGCAGTGTAAGATTTCTTATAGCCTGTGTTGCCCGTGGGTTTTCGGGTTTTGGAGGTTATTTCAGTAATTGGTGTTAAAGTGTATGTGCCAGGCGGCAACTGTATACATTACTCATGTTATTTAGTTTTGATTATAAATTCCGCAATTGTTATTACTTCTGCAATGTTTTAGGCTTACCTTGTCGTGAAGACTAGGTGTCGTCATGACGTGTTCAAAATTGGTGAACTAGGGTCGTGACAAGTTGGTATCAGAACTCTAGTTCATACGAGTCACGGGACACAGGCCGATTTATTAGAGTCTCGTATCGGTACGGAGACGTCTGTATTTATCTACGAGAGTCTATGTAACTGTTTAGGAAAATCTTCATTTCTTTTGAATTCCTTGTCGTGCGATGTTGACACCAATTCTAAACTTCTGTCTTCTATTCTCTCACAGATAGTGAGGACACGTGCTATACGAGAGGATCAGGCACCCGCGCCCCCTGCTGCCGCTGTCAGAGGCCGGGGTCGGGGTAGAGGTCGAGGACGCACCCGAGGTGCAGCCACAGCACTCGCGCGCGCTGCCGCTTAGGTACCACCAGCAGATCCAGTTGGTGCACAGGAACCTGGTACACCTACTACAGCCACTACTACTCTAGCGCTCCAGGAGACCCTGGCTCAGTTCATGAGCATGTACACTACTTTGGCTTAGGTGGGGTTGCTTCCCCTCACTGCAGCCATATCTCAGGCCGGGGGAGGGGCCCAGACTCCCGCAGCCCGCGCTCTTAAGCAGAGAGTGCCGATGGAGCAGGTTCCAGAGGTTATTCCTATACCGCCTGCAGCACCAGTACAGCCCAGGGATGGGTCAGCTGTCTCAGAGGATGAGCAGCGCAGGCTAGAGAGGTTAAAGAAATATGATCCCCCAGTGTTTAATGGCCAAGCTTCAGATGACGACTTGGGATTCTTGGAGGAGTGTCATCGCATTCTTCGTACTATGGGCATAGTCGAGTCTAGTGGGGTTTCTTTCACCGCCTTTCAGCTTTGGGGAGCCGCCTATGATTGGTGGCATACTTATGAGTTGGATAGTCAAGTCGAGTCTGCCTCACTGATTTGGACCCAGTTCTCAGACATGTTTATGAGGGAGTTTGTTACCTAGAGCCTCGGGGATTCATGGCGCGCGGAGTTTGAGCGTTTGCGCCAGGGTGCTATGACAGTCTCAGAGTATGCCATCCGTTATACCAGGTTGGCCAGACATGCACCGGCTTTGGTCACCACAGTTCAGGAGAGAGTGCGGAGATTTATCGAGGGTCTTATTCCGCCCATCCAGTCCAGCATGGCCCGAGAGTTAGAGATGGATATTCCCTACCAGCAAGTAGTGAGCATTGCTAGACGGATTGAGGGTATGCTCGCCAGAGAGCGAGGGGAGAGGGAGGCCAAGAGCTCTCGAGAGTCGGGTCATTACTCTGGTGCCCTTACTTCATCAGCCGGACGTTATGGTAGGGGTTATTCTGGTCGCCCTGTTCACTCAGCCTTGCCAGCAGTCGGTAGTACTCCAGCTCCACCAGTACCTCAGGAGCCTAATTATGCGCCTTTAGTTTCTAGCGCGCCTCATGCGCAGGGTACTTCCAGAGGTCAGTCTAGCAAACCTAGCTCCAGTGAGTCACAACCACCACGTCCTCCCAGAGCTTGCTTCAAGTGTGGCGATACACGTCACGTGGTTAGGGACTACCCCAGACTTGGTAGTGGTTCATCTTCACAGACTGCTCAGCCATAGCGTGCTTCTCAGAGTTCTCAGGATATGGTTCCAACTCCCACTGCTGCCCCACCTGCCCAGCCTGCCAGCGGCGGAGGCCGGGGAGATAGAGGTCGCCATCGTGAGAGGGGTTGGGCCAGATATTATTGCATTCCTGCTTGCACCGAGGCAGTTGCCTCCGAATCTGTCATCACAGGTATTATTCTGGTTTGTCACAGAGAGGCATCGGTTCTATTCTATCCCGGCTCCACTTATTCATATGTGTCCTCTTATTTTGCTTCGCATTTGGGTGTGCCTCGGGATTCTTTGAGTGCCGCTATTTATGTTTCTACTCCTGTGGGAGATTCTCTTATTGTGGACCGCGTGTACCGGTCGTGTTTGGTTACTATTCGCGGTTTTGAGACCAGGGCTGATCTATTATTACTCGGTATGGTTGATTTTGATATTATTCTGGCCATGGACTGGTTGTCGCCCCATCATGCTATTCTTGATTATCATGCCAAGACCGTGATGCTGGCTATGCCAGGTGTTCAACATATTGAGTGGAGTGGTACCGTAGATCATACTCCCAGCAGGGTTATTTCTTTCCTTAAAGCTCAACCTATGGTTGAGAAGGGTTGTGCTGCTTATTTAGCTTGTGTGAGAGATGTCAGTGTTGACACCCTTTCTGTTGATTCAGAGCTCAGTCGGGTTCTAGCTTGTGTGGTTTCTCGGTCTTCCCTATTTGATCGCATCAGGGAGCGGCAGTTTGGTGACCCTCATTTGCTTGTCCTTCAGGACAGAGTTCGGCGAGGTGATGCCCGTGATGTTACCATCGGGGGTGATGGAGTGTTGAGGATGCAGGGCCGGATTTGTGTGCCCAATGTAGATGATCTTCGAGAGCTGATTCTAGCTGAGGCCCGTAGCTCGCGGTATTCCATTCTTCCAGGTGCCGCAAAGATGTATCAGGACTTGTGGCAGCACTACTGGTGGAGGTGGATGAAGAAGGATATAGTTGACTACGTGTCTAGATGCCTCAACTGCCAGCAGGTGAAGTATGAGCACCAGCGTCCGGGCGGTTTGCTACAGCAGATTGAGATCCCAGAGTGGAAGTGGGAGTGTATCACCAAGGACTTCGTATCTGGACTCCCACGGACCGTGAGGAAATGTGATTCTATTTGGGTCATTGTGGATTGGCTGACCAAGTCCGCTCATTTCATACCTGTATGTACCACTCATTCATCGGAGCGGTTGGCGGAGATCTATATCAGGGAGATCGTCCGGTTGCATGGTATTCTAATTTCTATCATATCAGACAGAGGCACTCAGTTTACCTCGCGGTTCTGGAGAGCAGTGCAGCAGGAGTTAGGCACTCGAGTGGAATTGAACACGACATTCCATCCTCGGACGGACGAACAGTCCGAGCGCACTATCCAGATTTTGTAGAATATGCTCCGGGCGTGCGTGATTGAGTTTGGAGGGTCATGGGACCATTTCCTGCCACTGGCGGAGTTTGCTTATAACAAGAGCTATCCGTCCAGCATTCAGATGGCGCCGTATGAGGCCTTATATGGTAGGAGATGTAGATCTCTAGTGGGTTGGTTCGAGCCGGGTGAGGCCAGGTTATTGGGTACAGAGATGGTTCAAGATGCAATGGAGAAGGTTAAAATAATTCAGGACAGACTCCGTGCGGCCCAGTCCAGACAAAAGAGTTATGCGGACAAGAAGGTTCGTGATGTGGCATATATGGTTGGTGAGCAGGTTTTGCTTCGGGTCTCGCCTATGAAGGGCAACATGAGGTTTGGAAAGAAAGGGAAGCTGAGTCCGAGATTTATTGGGCCTTTTGAGATATTGAGGCGAGTTGGGGAGGTTGCTTATGAGCTTGCCTTACCTCCCAGCCTAGCCGGAGTTCATCCGATATTTCATGTTTCGATGCTCCGGAGATATCATGGTGACTCGTCGCACGTATTGGATTTCAATTCAGTTCAGCTGGACTAGGATCTATCTTATGTTGAGAAGCCAGTGGTCATTTTGGATAGGCAGATCAGAAAGTTGAGGTCAAAGAACATCGCTTCAGTGAAGGTCCAGTGGTGGGGTCAGCTGGTCGAGGAGGCGACTTGGGAGACCGAGCAGGATATGCGCAGCCAGTACCCTCATCTTTTTGCTACTTCAGGTATGTTCTCTATGCTAGTTCGAGGACGAACGAATGTTTAAGTGTAGGAGGATGTAACGACCCGGCAGGTTGTTTTTGGAATTTACACCCCGATTCCCCATTAACTGCTTTCCCTAAGTTCATTTCTGCTATTTTGGTTTGCCGGGATGTTCGGTATTAGGATTCGGAGTGTTTTGGGACACTTAGTCCCTAAATGAGAGTTTAAGAGTTGAAAAATGGTCTGTATTCGGAACAGTGTGAAGACGACCTCGAAATGGAAATCCAATGGTTCCGTTAGCTCCGGTAGGTGATTTCGAGGTTGGGAGCGTGTTCAAAATGTTATTTGGAGGTCCGTAGCTCATTTAGGCTCGAAATGCTGAAGTTTGAATTTCTGAAGTTTCCGGTCCGATAGTAAGTTTTTGATCCGAGGGTTGGATTTGAATTTCGGAAGTTTCTGTAGCTCCGTCATGTCATTTGGGATGTGTGTGAAAAATTTTAGGTTATTCGGACGAGGTTTGGTTAGGTTTTTGATCGAAAGCGAGTTTGGTTGGAATTTGAAGTTCTTAGGTTCAAATCATTGATTAATTCAATTTTCGGCGTTGTTTTAGGTGGTTTAAGGATTGGTACAAGTTCAAATAAGGTATTAGGTGGTATTGGTGTTTTTGGTTGGTGTCCCGGGGGTCCCGGGATGATTTCGGATGCTCAACGGGTTAGTTTTGGAAGTTAGAAGGAAAAATTGCAGCAGGCTTCTGTTGTTTTCGCTTTTACGGCTTGTGAACAACAGAAGCGGAGCCGCAGAAGCGGCGCCGTAGAAGAGGCCTTTGGGCCGCAGAAGTAAGTTGGCCCCTTTTCCTCCGAGACCGCAGAAGCGGTCAGCTATCCGCAAAAGCGGATCCGAAGAAGCGGTTTCCTAATCGCAAAAGCAATTTTTGGCTTCCCCTCAGAGACCATAGAAGCGGTCATATTTTCGCAGAAGCGGGACCGCTGGAGCGGTCATGTGTCTGCAAAAGCGGAATTTTCCCCTTTAGGAAGAAACCGCAGAAGCGGTTATTTTTTCCGCTTAAACGGGACAGCAGAAGCAGTCCCTTGTCCGCAGAAGCGAAAATGCCTGGGCAGAAATAGGAAATATTGAGGGTTCAATTTCATAAGTTTGAAAATCAATTTTGAGCTCGGGCAAGGGCGATTTTGAGAGAATTTTAAAGAGGAGATTATTGGATAACATTTCTATGATCCTTTTTAGTTATATTCCATCATTTAGTAGTTAAATCCACCTTTTAAATTCGAATTAAGGATCAAAAATTGGTTAGTTTGGGGTAAAACGTCTTAGACCTAACTATTGGGTTTTGAGGGGGCATTTGACCTCCGATTTATAAGATTTTTATATGGTTAGACTCGTGAGAGTACGAGGTTTCTGAAAATGTAAAAATTATTCAATTCCGAGACGTTGGCTGGAGGGCCATTTTGGTCATTTTTACCTATGTTTGTGCCCTAGCCTAAATTTTATTAGTGGAATCAGTTATTTGCAATGTTATTTACAACATGTAATTGGTTTGAATAGATTTGGGCCACTCGGAGTCGGATACTCGTGGCAAGGGCATCGTTCCCTAGTTGATTTCGCA
>MU775388.1:20215-50373 GCA_026770625.1 Nicotiana glauca | reverse complement strand
TTGGACTACGGGACGGTATCCCGGGAGATCCTTTGATATTGATATGAGATTTGGACTACGGGACAGTATCCCGGGAGTTTCATTAGACAGTTGAGGTAAAGGGCTGCAGGACGGTATCCTGGGAGACCCTCGTCAATATTCTTGTAATTTTGTTGTATTTACTCTGTGTTTCTGTTTTGTCTTGCAGTATTATATTTCATTGAACTATCTTATCACACTGCTATGTTCATTAGTTTTCATCAGACTTCGATACTGTTAATATCTTGCTATTTTATTGTTCATGTCTCAGTAGGGCCCTGATCTTTCCTCGTCACTACCCAACCGAGGTTAGGCCTGGCACTTACTGTGTACCGCTGTGGTGTACTCACGCCTCTTCTGTGCATGATTTTCATGTGCAGATCCAGGTGCTTCTGAGCAGGCGTACCGCCAGTAACTATCAGGGAGCGTATTGGGGACTTGAGGTATACATCTGGTACGTCCGCAGATCCGCAAAGTCTCCTTCTCATTTTATCCATAGTTATTAGATGTTATTTTGATCCTTCTTTGTATTAGACTATTCTAGTGATTAGAGCAGTGTAAGATTTCTTATAGCCTGTGTTGCCCGTGGGTTTCCGGGTCTTGGAGGTTATTTCAGTAATTGGTGTTAAAGTGTATGTGCCAGGCAGAAACTGTATATATTTACTCATATTATTTAGTTTTGATTATAAATTCCACAATTGTTATTACTTCCGCAATGTGTTAGGCTTACCTAGTCGTGAAGACTAGGTGCCGTCATGACGTATTCACAATTGGTGAACTCGGGTCGTGACAGTTTGCTGTTGGATACTGCCTCGTCACTTCTTTTGTTTTCGAATTACAGGTACATATTCTAAGTCAATTATGATGTAGCTATCAATTGAGAATGAAAGCCATGCTGAATTGTCTTTACATTATATGTTCATTCGAGTCTATATAGTATATTTAGCTTTGTTGATTATGTAGACCATCATGTTATGTAATTACTTAAGAACTGTTTTAAACTCATGGGATACATTGGGACCAGTTGTTTTCTGTTAGTTGTAGTGAAGGTTAATCTAGCAATTTATTCTATTCATTTAGTGTAGTGATAGCATGCTGAGGATCCCTGTTACCCTTTCATCTCTGCTGAAACTGGTATAATTACTAGCCTATTCGAACATTTAGAAATTGTATGTCGGACTGTTATTTAGAAGTATTCAGCTATCAAATTCGTATTGATTTGATAATTAAAAGCATCAGTATTTCATTTTCAATTCCAATCCACAAATCAGTTCTGTAAAAATGCAATTTCAGCAATAGGTACGTTAGGTAGCAGCATATGTTGGATTTGAATATAAGTGTGAAATTGGAAATAAAAATCAGTATGCATTTGGTTTGAATGGGTTTGAATTGGCCATTCACTTACCAATCGTTAAGTCTAATTTTGATTTAAAATCAGTGTTGTGAGGTCTAATTTAAAATCAATGTATTATTTGGGCTCATATTTTTGGGCCAAAGCTTGCCAGCTGAGCCCCAGTGCTGGGCAGCCCTGCATACGGCTGAATGGATTTCATTCTTTTTTTTTGGGCCAATATTGAAGCCCAATGTGCTGAAGACCTTATTCAAGCCATTGTTTTAAATTTATAATGCAAGTTTTTTGGCGTTCCAAGTTATGTAGCAAATTTGAATTAAGAGGTTTTCCTTTTGTTCACATGTGGACTTGATCTTGAGGTCCGAATTCCTTGAATGTTTTTTATAAGTAGTGATTAATAATGCCAATCAATTAAGTTTTTTTAGAGACAATCTTTAATAGACAATATTAGTCCCTCTTTAGGATATCCTTTAAAAATAAATGAGGTGCGCCGCACCAAACAAAATTCATAAACTGCGTGGCCCTCTTTTTCACGTTGAAATATTTAGACCTCGGGGCATGCCATTCAGTGAATTTTCATGGACTCCCGCAAAGTTAATAACACGTTAATCACTCTAAGCGCGTTCTTTAATAAATTTACCTTCCTAAACTTGGGTGTGCATTTCATGCAACCCAAATCTAAATCCTAAAATGTTGAATAAAATGTGTCGTGGATCCGGGTGCATTTCATGTGACTTGATCCAGAAACACGTTTCAAACAACGTTCAATATTGTCTTAAAAATGAATAAAAACGGTTAAAAGCTAAAATTTGCACATAGGTTCAAAATATATTAAAATCAGCTAATAAGCCAATAATAACAGTTGAGCGACCGTGCTAGAACCACGGAACTCGGGAATGCCTAACACCTTCTCCCGGGTTAACAGAATTTCTTAGTCAGATTTCTGGTTCACGGACTGTAATACAGAGTCATTCTTTTCCTCGATTCGGAATTTTAAACCGGTGACTTGGGACACCATAAATCTCCTAAGTGGCGATTCTGAATCTTTTAAATAAATCTCGTTTCGATTCTCCCTTCAAGTTGGTAATAACTCCCTTTTTTACTCCTATCGGGGGTGTAGTAAGAAAAAGGAGGTGTGACAATGGGCGCGAACGCGAAGCATGTTTTGTGGTAGTAGGGTTTTTGGCCTTCACAATCGCGGAAATATTTTCCCCGATCGCGAAGAAGGTCGCCTGGACAGTGTATAAGTTTACAAAAAATGGGTTTTGGCTCATTTTATCTCAAATATTCCATGGGAGCCGAACTTGAGGCAATTTTGAAGTAGCTTCTTTGTCACCCATATACTAGGCAAGCGATTACTTCACATTGTGAATTAGATATATGGTTTATATATGAATTTAAATATGAAAATTAATAGAAATTTGGGATTTTGAAGTAAAACCTAGAAATTGGTATTCTTGGATTTTGACCATGAAGTTAGAGATGAGTTTTGTAATAAATCATATATTTGAGTTCGTAACGTTATGGGTAAAGTTTATCTTCGAAAGTTTTCGGAATCTAGGCATGTGCCCGAGGGTTGAGCTTATTGACTTTTCGAGCGGAGTTGGAAATTGTTATGAATTGATTTATTATGAGTATTAGAGTATATTTTTATTGGTTTGCACATTATTTTAGCTAGTTTGGAGCGACAGGCATCGATTTTGAGGTGCTAGAGTGGCGTCGGAGCCGATTATGGAACTTCGGAGCAAGGTATGTCTCCTATCTAACTATGTGAGGGGGAAACTACCCCTAGGTTATGTATTTCATATGTGCTAATTGTTGTGGCAGCTACGTATGCGCGAAGTGATGAGAGTCTATACATAGATAGATTTATGATATGTCCGGGTAGACTTAGGTTTATGCCATGCTATAACTGTACTATTCGAGTTGTTCCTTGCCTATTAAATTCCTTTATTTTACGTTACAACTTGAGAGTAGACTAGCATAGAGTGATAGACTTGCTATAGTAGAGATTGGACGAGCTTCATCATTAGCCGCGAAATAATTGTACTCCTCTTATGGATTTCTCCCCCGCTATGTGTTTTCATCGAAAGGTTTTCCTTAAAGTTCATAACTCACACATTTATTCGTGAGTGGGGGTCAAGGATTCGTTAAAGCTTCTTATTCTAATGGGATCGGGTCGCTCGCCTCAGCAGTACTACGTTCTCATGGGAGCGGGCCGTTAGCCTCGACAGTGTAATAGATATATCTATGGTTCGTGCCATTCGACCCTCAACAGTGCACGCAGTATGATGGGATCGGACCGTACGCCTCGACATTTCTATAAAATACTCTTATGAAATCGTGCATAATATTCGACAAGAAGCCAATGTATCTGCAAGTTTTCCTGATTTGAATTATGACAACCTATTTGAACTTAGGGATTTTCAAAATTTTCACTAGGGTATCCTCCGTAACTTAAACTAAAACTTGATCTCTATCTGAACTCTCGACTATTCACATCCTTTTCTACTTGAGTATCTCGTATCTTCTTCATTTTTAACTTACTTACCTTTCAATATCGCACCGTATGTGATGTTTCTTTCATAACCTCCCTTCAACATAGGTAGAAATTATGCCTTAAAGCTTTACTGCAATACCTGCACCTCTGTTGCAAACAAAATCTCGCGACAACTTCATACCGACTTCTTACGACTCAGCTTGATGGCACGATCTGGAAACAAAAGAAAGGTAACATTTCCTAAATGCCCTATAGCCTCTCAATTATAAATGTGGCTCGCAACACACTCATAAGTGAGGCTCTACTAGGCACGGCTCTGTAGACTCCCTAGGACACGACCTGCTTTGGTACCACTTTGTCACGCCCCAAACTTGGAGAGGCGTGGCTAGCACCCAGTGCCGTACTGGCCCGAGCAATCCCCTCTGCACCTCACTTTTTTTCTATTTTTTCTTCTCAAAAATAAAAATAAATAAATATATATATATATATATATATAAAACTGTATCAAAGTTATTAAACTTACAGGATCTTGCAATAATATAGTCACAATTCCCTCTATAATCTCATGAATGGTTTTAATACCTTCAAACTCATATGGATTAGTACGACCCATCTTAATATTAAAGTACGGAGTGTAACAATATATACTCCGGTTGATGAGGTAACTGCTAACTGAGAGCTTGAGGTTATTTTTGAGAGGAGGATTATACCACATATTTATACTTGCTTATTTCATTTATTTACTCTGCCTCACATCTATTTACTTCTATTGTATCTGTCTTATTGGGCCACTAGTAAATGTCGATGTCGACCCCACTTTACTATTTCTCTGTAATTAGGCTAGATACATACTAGGTATGTACTCATGCTACACTTGATACACTTATTGTGCATGTATATATATGTTTCTGGTGGTCCTCCGGGTCCAGAGGCGCGGCTATGTGGGAACTTTACAGTGAGCTGCATTTCCTTGTCACGATCCACAACATACAGAGTATTCATCAGAGTTATTTACATTTTTTCTGTCTAACTTTTTATTCCAGACATATGTTATATTATTGTTGTACTCCTTAGTAGATACCGATGCACTTGTGACACCGGGTTTTGGGAGTTTCTACTGGATGTCTAGTATGGTAGTCACGTAATTATTATCATTTCACCCTGTAAATTCTATTTACATTATTTAATCGAGGGAAATTATGATTTCAGCGGTAATAAAATAAGTAATTAAATTGACCAATCACTGTTGGCTTGCTTTACGCCTATTTTAGGTGCCATCACGACTTATAGTAAATTTTTGGGTCATGACATGACTAACAGAGATATTAAGTATTCCTTTCATCGTTTTGATTTATTTTAATTATAAAACCTTAGAGAATTTTTATTTCCATGATAACCTAATATTTCTCAACTCTTATCCTTTCAAACATTCTTTAATAAGTGCTAGCCTGACAAAAGAACCTCCGTAGAAAGAGTTTAAGTGACATGATGTAACGGTGTAAAATATGTTACTAGCAAATTTTTATGTTGAAAAAATAATCTTTATGATAATCATCAATTGGGACATGGTAAAAAATCTTAAATACTTATGTATTAAATAAAGAATTCCTAATTAATAAGGCGTCGCATGTATTTGGTGTTTGATGTTGGACATCGATTTTCTTTTTTGTAAAATTAAGGTGACGAAGGTTTTGCATGGTGTAACGACCGGATCGGTCGTTTTGAGCTCTGACGCATCATTCGTCGATTTGAGGTCTTGAGTACCTTTATTTCAGGTATTATGACTTGCACCTGTGGTCGGAATTGAATTTTGAAAAGTTCGGAGTTGATTCAGATGGAAAATTTTCATTTCAGAAGCTTTAAGATGAAAGAGTTGACTAAGGTTTGACTTTTGAGTAAACGACCTCGATATCGGAATTTGAAGGTTCCAATAGGTTCGTACGATGATTGTGGACTTGGGCATATCCCCGAATCGGGTTTTGGATGACCCGGGAATTTTACAACATTTATTGTGGAAAGTTGGCATTTTGGAAGAATTTCATGAATATGGGTTGAAGTGTATTTTAATGTTATCGATGTCCGTTTGGGATTCCGAGCCTAGGATGAGTTCTGTATGGTTATTTTAGACTTATGAGTGTGTTCGAATATTTATTTGGAAGTTTGTAGTTAATTTTGGCTTGAAATGGCGAAAGTTCAAAATAAAAAGTTTGGTTGTTTGACGAGGAGGTGACTTTTTGATATCGGGGTGGAAATTCGATTTTGGAAATTAGAATAGGTATGTTATGTTATTTATGACTTGTGTGTAAAATTTGAGGTCAATCGGACTTGATTTGATAGGTTTCGGCATCGAATGTAGAAGTTGGAATTTCGTAGTTTCATTAGGCTTGAATTGGGGTGAAATTCGTGTTTTTAGCATTGTTTGATGTGATTTAAGGCCTCGACTAAGTTCGGATGATGTATTAGGACTTGTTGGTATAATTGGTTGGATCCTGGGGGCCTCGGGTATATTTCGGGTATGTTTCGGGTGTTATCGGATCATTTTGGGATGCTTTAGATGCTGGTTTTCTAATTTCTGGTGTTGTTCGTCAGATTCGCGAGGAGCCTCTCACGTTCGCAAAGAAGGATTTTGCTGCTGGGACTTTTTTCTTCACCTTCGCGAAGAGTTTCTCGCGTTCGCGAAGAAGGAATTCTTGTTGTTTGTCGTCCGAATTTAGAAACTTATATCTCGAAATCTATAAGGAATTTTGAAATGATTCAAAAATGAAAGTTGTAGCACTTTATGTCTAGTTTTTAGAAAATTAAACTATTTAGCATTAGGAATTGTGTACAAAAAAGTTATGGTAGTTTGGAAATCGCGAAGAAGAAATTTGTGTTCCACAAGTCTTACTTTGGCAGATTATATCTCGAAATATATAAGGAATTGGGAGATGACCAAACCATGAAAGTTGTATATCTTGGTGTCTAATTTGCATAAAGTTAAGCATTTGTCATTTAGAGTTTTGTACAAAACGTTATGACCATTATACTAGAGGTTGTCTAAGAAGAGTTTGAAAATGGCTTTTGAGAATTTTGTTCACCGCGAACGCGATGAGAGGCTCTCGAACGTGAAAAAGGAAGTCGGGGATGTGTTATAAGTTCTCTTTTTCGGACCTTTGAGCCATTATTTCGTATTTTTTGTTGGGAACCTCGGGATTTAGCGATTTAGGAGAGGAATGTCACCACAAAACTTGGGATAAGCATTCTTGAGTCACTTGTGATTATATTTCATGGAATTTAATCTTCATTTTCGGCGTTAGATTATTGCTTTTTCAAGAAGAAATCAGAAGAAATTTCTTTAATTTCACAAAATAAATTTTCAAGTTTTGAATACCGATTCGGAGTCGGATTTGAATAAAATTAGTTTGGTTGAACTTGTAGTTGAATGGATTATCGAACTTTATGAGTTTCGTCGAGTTCTGAAACGTGGGCCCCACTGCCAAATTTTCGAGCGGATTTGGGATTTTTTCTAAATTGTTAAATTTCAAGCATTGAAGTATATTTTGATAAATTTGCACGTTGTTTGTCTAGTTTCAGATTGAACGGCACCAAGTTGGGGCTTTAGAGAGAAATTGTGATCGGAAAGTGGGCTTTAGGACGAAGTAAATCTCTTATCTAACCTTGTAAAAGGGAATTTACCCCATAGGTGATTTAAATTATTATTTGCTACTAATTGTAGAGTCTACGTACGTACGAGGTGACGAGAGTCCGTGCGTAGCTAGTAATTATGCTTATTTCCGGATAGTCTTAGTTTTATACCATGCCTTGTTGACACCGTTATTTGATTATACTTATTATTTGCCTTGAATAGAGTTGAGATTGAGGATTTCCATATTTAAAATTTTTTAGTTTGAATTTCCTATTTTTGAAAAAAATTGAGGAATATTACGATAATTTTGATAAATCTATGTACAATCGCGTCGCAAGTATATTCCACGAGCGAGGTAAATTCCATTACTCTCATGGGAGCGGGTCGTTAGCCTCAGTAGGTGAAAAGATGCATCTATGGTTCCTGTCATTCGACCCTCGGCAGTGCACAGTTTATATATTTGTATGTTGAATCGGGCCGTACGACCTCGGCATAATTCGTGCGTAAAAATTCTTGAAGCCCAATTATAATTGATATTGTTTCATTGGCTTGAGAGATTAATTTGTTAAATGATGAAAATTAATTTGGGGTTTACCATTAGTGAAAGAATTGTAAATGTTTTTTTTGTTATTGAGTTTTCAACTGTATTTATTTAATCCATGCTTAATTATAATTTCGGTACATTATTGTTAGCTCATAGTAAGTGTTGAAGTCGGCCCCTTGTCACTACTTCTTCGAGGTTAGAATAGAAACTTACTAGGTACACGTTGATTTAAGTACGCATGCTACACTTGCTATACATTTTGTGCAGGTACATATATGTCTAGTGGTCTTGTGGGTGCAGAGGAACGACTATTGCGGAGATTTACAGTGAGCTGCATTCCATATATGAATCTGCAGCATACAGAGTCCCCATCAGAGTTATTTACTTTTTCCTGTCTCATTTGTATTCTAGACAGGTGTTGTATGTAATCATATTTCCTAGTTGATGTTCATGCACTTGTGACACCGAGTCTTGGGGGTTCCTACTGAATGTTTAGTATGGTAGTTCACGTAATTATCATTGTTTCACCCTGTAAATTCTATTTAATATTATTTAATTAATAAAAATTACGATTTCAAAAGTAATAAAAAAATGAGTAATTAAATGGATCAATCACCGTTGGCTTATCTGACGACACCGCTAGGCGCCATCACGATCTATAGTGCCCTACTTTATAAATTAAAATAATGATTACCCATTATTACATTCGAATAGTCGTGGAATTAAATATTTTCATTATTTGAATCCTCGATGAATGTAGACAGAATTTGTGTAGATTTAACTAACTGTTTTATTCTTCACAACGTCTTCTTCAATATACAGATCAGTTTTGGTCCTCACTTCTCAGGTGATAACATTACAAACAATACGGCAGAATGGATCCATAAACAATAGCCTTTAAGCTTGTAGTTGCTCAAAGATAATAATCTTAAACAGGCATTTCAGTGATGGTTTATATATAAAGATCGTGAAATAAATATCAAAGTCAATTAATCCATTACTACTCAATTCCAAATTAGTTGGTTATACGTATACTATTATATATTAATTTTGCTCTTTTTAGGAGTACATATTATGTGTATATTGTAACATCGGCATAATTAGAAACTATATGTGTACAAACATTCAATTTAACACAACTTTCTTCTCTTTCTTTTGGGTTTTTTGAGCTTAGGATCGATGATGATTTGTGACCAGTGATAGCATTTTTAGAATTTGTGACCAGTGCAAAGGTAAGAAAAAGTAAAGGGAAAACAAATATTTATCTGTTTTTGTCGTATACAAGAATCTGAAGCATTAATACTGTATTACAGTTCAATCTAGTTCTTTATAACATATATCATAGAATTTTTTTCTCTTTAAAAATGTATTTACACAAACCAAGAAAGTTCAGAGATATGAACATATTAAAAGCTAGAGAATCACCATCAGTTATAGACTCATTAAGTGGCATGCCTCTTGCCAGGATTTGGGATAGGAGTACCTTTGATTGTAGCCATTTCAAGCATGTCACTGTTTCTTTAACCAGCTCGTTTATCACTATATTAGCTACATTCACAATTTTGTCCATCAAATTTATAAAATGTGCATGATTTTCTAACCATATGAGACTATGATTTAAAAATCATACATATTTTTTAATTTTGACTAATAAGACTGTGAAGGCACAAAATATAGTGGCGAACTCGTTGGTTAAAGAAGTTGCGGCATGCTTGAAATGCTTGCAGTCGAAGGTAAGCTTAATCCTAGAGGGAGATGACAAGACTGAGCCACTAACTATTGGTGATGTAGAGCAACTCTATTCAATATTTTCTTCGGCAATCTCATGCCTAATCTTGAACGCATTTTTGGGGTTGAAATTTTTGGTTTTTTATGAAGGTTATAGGCTTGAGGCAAGTTTTGGGAAAATTTGTAGGTCTCGCAGTTTTAAATCATTTATGAGACATAAAAACTTTTTTTTTAAATGAAATATGATCCCCAAAATGGAAGAAATGTATAGAGAGGAAGTAGGAAATGCAATTGTGACATGAAAACAAACGAACAAAGAGGGGTTTTAATAGTTGTTCTGCGGGAACATGGCAGAGTTAGAAAGAATCCAACAATTATGAAATATGGGAAACTTATAAAGTATTTATAGAGTATTCTATTTTGATGGCTTCTCAGTTTTCTTTTCAGCTTTTATCTTGGGGGATTTAGTTTTTCTTAACATTTGATCATGCGATCACGTATTAGTCTTGATTAACAACAGCTTGCCAGTAAATAACAGACATTTAAGTATCATGAAATCTTCATTTTGATTTATTTTAGTTATAACACCTCACCGAATTTTCGCCTATTGTTGAATTAGGTAACCAATAACTTTTGGCCAAGGATGTTCTAAAGAATCTGTAGTTCCAAAGAAATGACAAACTCTTCATATATTTAAACATTCAGCTGTGTTATTAAAAGCAACAAATGATACATTAATGGAACAAGAACTGCCAAACCTATAGAAAAGAAACCATTGATAAAAAAATAATGTCTCATGGGACAAAGGATGGTTGATTTTTCCTTCCAAATAAAACTTGGATATAGCTATCTAATTAAGATTATGTACAACAGGAAAAAAAAAGGGCAGCCGGGTGCACTACACGAGGCCCGGAAAGAGCCGGACCACAAGAGTTTATTGTACGCAGTCTTACCCTGTATTTCTGCAAGAGACTGTTTTCACAGTTCGAACTTTTGACCTCCTAGTCACATTTACCAGTTACCAATATGTACAAAAGAACATTTCTTAATATCATACGAGAGCGCCTCAAATCCCATACGAGCTGGAATCATCTAGTTAATATACAACACCAGATTAATTAATCCCATGATTGCTGATCTACCATGTAAAACCTTCACTAAAACAAACGAGAACCCCTACATTCTTGCTGGCTATAAGAAAAAAACTAAGTGATCTACGGCTAGTAATAAAGAATCTGAATTGACAGAAGCTGGACTCGGCTTTAGATCCATTTTCCAGAAGAAAATCCGATTTTCTTTGGAGGAACTTTCAAGCCAAGTTCTTTACATTGCTCTTCATTAGATTGTGAGCTCAGAAATCCTGTCCCAATGAAGTGTACTAAGGCTGATGCATCCTCGAGTTTTCTTGTTAAACTCAGTGATGCCAAGGAAAGAGGAGCTGAAGTAGTCTTTGATTGCTTCTTTGTTGGCACAATATCTAGCTCTGCTGCTCTAAGAAAGCGCTCGGTTGCTGCTTCCCAAGAAAGCTCATGTCTTTGTTCAGTACGGTGATGCCAGAGATGTGACTATTGGTGATGATGGGGTATTGAAGATGCATGGCCTGATATGTGTGCCCAATGTTGAAGGACTTCGAGAGTTGATTCTAAAGGAGGGCCACGGTTCGCGGTATTCCATCCATCCGGGTGCCGCGAATATGTATCACGATTTGAGACAGCACTATTGGTAGAGGAGGATGAAGAAAGATATAGTTGGGTTTGTAGCTCGGTGTCTCAACCATCACCAGATGAAATATGAGCATCAGATACTGGGTGGCTTGCTTCGGGAGATAAAAATTCTGGAGTGGCTGTGTGAGCGGATCACGATGGATTTAATAGTTGGGCTCCTACGGACTTCGATGAAGTTCGACGGGGTTTGGGTGATTGTGGATCTGCTGACCAAACGCACTTCATTCCTATGAGTACTACCTATTCTTCAGACCAGTTGTCTGAGATTTACATTAGAGAGATTGTTCGCCTGCACGGTGTGCCGGTTTCCATCTTTTCAGATAGAGGCACGCAGTTCACATCTCAGTTTTGGAGGGCCGTGCAGCGAGGGTTGGGCACTCAGGTTGAGTTGACTGCATTATTTCACCCTCAAATGGACGGGCAGTCCAAGTGCAATATTTAGATTCTGGAGGACATGTTATGTTCATGTGTCATCGATTTTGGTGGTTCGTGGGACCAGTTTCTGCCACTCGCGGAGTTTGCTTACAAAAACAGTTATCAGTCGAGTATTCAAATGACTGCGTATGATGCTTTATATAGAAGGTGGTATAGATATCCAGTGAGTTGGTTTGAGTCGGGTGAGGATAGGCTTTTGGGTACAGACTTGGTTCAGGATGCATTGGACAAGGTGAAGTTGATTTAGGAGCGGCTTTGCACGGTGCGATCGAGACAAAAGAGTTATGCGGATAGAAAGGTCTGTGATGTGTTACATGGGTGGAGAGAAGGTCTTGCTGAAGGTTGCACCCATGAAGGGTTTTATGAGATTTGGAAAGAAGGAATGTTGAGCCCTCGGTTTATTGGGCCATTTGAGGTTCTTCGGAGGATTGGGGAGGTGGCCTATAAGCTCGCCTTGCCACCTAGCTTATCGAGTGTGCATCCAGTATTTCATGTCTCTATGCTTTGGAAGTATATCGGTTATCCATCTCATGTTATTGATTTCAGCACAATTCAGTTGGATGGTGATTTGACTTATGATGTGAAGCTGGTGGCTATTTTGGTGCATCAACTCCGAAAGTTGAGATCAAAGGATATAGCTTCAGTAAAGGTGCAGTGCAGAGGTTAGCCCATGGAGGAGGCTACTTGGGAAACCGAGTGGGAGATGCGGAGAAGATATCCACACCTATTTGAGGCTCCACGTTTGTTTCTAGACTCGTTCGAGGGCGAACGTTTATTTAAGAGAGGAAGGATGTAATGACGAGGCCAGTCATTTCGAGAGTTGTAGCCCCATTCCCCCATACTTCTGCTTCTTTGTGTTCTACAATAATATTATGTCTTATCGGGTTAGTTGGTTCGGGCCCGGAATAATTTTGGGAGTGAGTTGAGATACTTAGTCTCTTGTGAGAAGGTTTAAGTTGGGAAAGTTGATCGGATGTTGATTTATATGTAAACGACCTTGGATTTGAATATTTATGGTTCTGTTAGCTCCGGTAGGTGATTTTAGACTTGGGAGCGCGTACGAAATGTGATTTTGGGGGCCTGTAGTAGAATTAGGCTTGAACTGGTGAAAGTGAGAATTTGGATGATTCTGGTTGGCAGTAGAAATTCAGATATCGGGGTCGGATAGGATTTCTGGAAGTTGAAGTAGGTTCGTGGTGTCATTTCTGACTTCTGTGCAAAATTTGAGGTTATTTGGATGTGATTTGATAGGTTTTGACGATGTTTGTAGAATTTGGAAGTTTCGAAGTTCATTAGGCTTGAATCCGTGTGTAATTCGTATTTTTGATGTTGTTCAAGGTGATTTGATGATTTGACTAAGTTTGTATGGTGTTTTGGTATATGTTGGTATGTTTGGTTGAGGTACCGAGGACCTCCGGTTGATTTCGGGTGATTGACGGAACAAGCTTAGAAATTGGGAGATTGCTGAAGTTGAATTCAGTCGTCATAATCGCACATGTGGATGTCTCATCGCAGGTGCGAGCCCACAGAAGCGAGCAAGCGATCGTAGGTGCGAGATTGTAGGACTTGGGCAAAAGGCGCAAGTGCGATGAAATTCCAGTACTTGCGATGGTTGTAGAAACGGATTATAGGCGCAGGTACGTGTTTGGACCGCAGAAGCGGAGGTTGGATTTTTAATAATTTTTAGCAGAAGCGGAACTGTGTCCGCAAAAGCCATTGCATAGAAGAGGTAAATGAGCCGCAGATGTGAAAAACCTGGGCAGGATACTTAAAATCAAGGGATCGCGATTTTCGTCTTGTTTCAACATTTAGGACTCGGTCTTAGGCAATTTTGAAGAGGATTTTTTAGGGGATTTCAGAGGTAAGCATCTTGTACTCATTTTTTTATCATAAGTCTTGTTTTCCTATTATTTTTCCCACATAGATTGTGTGGTGTTGAGTTGGAATTTTGGAGATTAGGGCTTGAGAATTGGAGAGTGAATTTGTGGTTTTGAGTGACCAAATGAGGTCGAATTTTGGTAAATTTGGTATGGTTACACTCATAAGTGAATGGGATTTCAGGTTTTGTGGCTTTTGTTAGATTTTGAGACGTGAGCCCGGTGGCCGTGTTTGAGCCGATTTCGGATTTTGGCTATGATTTGGTGTTTTTCTTGTGGAATTGATTCCTTTAACCTATATTGATCGTATTGTATTGCTTGTGGCTAGATTCGGGGCGTTCGGAGGCCGAGTTGAGAGGCAAGGGCATTGTGGAGTAGGATTTTTCTCGATTTGAGGTAAGAAACGATTTCAAACTTGGTTCTGAGGATCCGAAACCCCGAACTACTTTATGTGGTTAGTATTGAGGTGACGCAAATGCCAAGTGACGTGCGTGCACCTTGAGAATCGTGACCCGATTCATTCCATGGCATCGTTTAGCAACTCTTTCGTGTTAATCTTCATGTTTCCATCATGTGATAAAGTAAATGAGCTGTTATCATGCTAGAAATCATGTTAGGTCTTTACGCTAATGCTGTAGGACCCTAATGGTCATTTCTTGGTGTCATCTCACTGATTTCATTAATATTCCGTACTCAGTCATAGTCACACATTTTATAACATATCTAAGTCTCAATTGTTATTTTTTGGCATATCATATCATATCATTATTCTGGGCTAGTTTTCATGTCATTGTGAGCTCGTGCGCGAGACTGGAGTGTGATGGTTGAGTGAGGCTGAGAGCCTGATTATGAGTGACAGTTATGTGATCGGGATGTATGCCGTAACAGTTATATTGATTTGTGATAGCGTTTGGGATGAAGGAGCCCCTCCGAAGTCTGTACACACCCCCAGTGAGCGCAGTTGATATTATTATTTGGAGATAGATCTTCTCCATGAGACTGGATTGGCCTATGTCCTCAATACTGGAGACTGATGGTCAGTGATGTATATATTCCGAGATGGATCTTCCCTGGGCCGTGTAAGCCATATACAATACCGGGTGGTTGTGAGGTTATGATTATTAGCTAGAGATGGATCTTCTCCATAGGGCTGGACTGGCTTTCCTCAGTACTGATTGACTATTGTCAGAGATGTATATATTTCGGGATGGATCTTCCGTGGGCCGTATGAGCCATATACAGTAGTACTGAGTGGACGAGCATTTGAGAGTGTGAGCACATGAGATATTCAGCATGGTGCATCACATACAACATGTGCATTGGCATGTAGATGTAGCAGAGTTTAATTCTTTACCTTGATCGTATATGCTCTATTTTACTACTTCAACTGCCTATTAAATTGAAATCATTCCTATGTTTTTGCACATTCTTTTCTATTATTTCTGTTGCAGTAGAGTTCGTCACTACCTTTCCGTCTACCGTTTGGACTCATTACTTACTGAGTTGATGTACTCATGTCACCCTTAGCACCTTGTGTGCAGATTCAGGCACTTTTGGCCCCAGTAGTAGTTGTTGATCGAGGCTTCAAGCTTTAGGAGACTATCAAGGTATCTGCACAGCTTTCACATGCCTTGACTCTCCTTCTTTATCTCCAGATATATTTCAGTTTGTTCCTTTAAACATTGTAATAGATTATGTTCTCCTCTAGACGCTCATGCACTCAGCGACACCCCGGTTTTGGGCTGTTGTATCGTAATTTGGATTGTATTATGTTTTCAAAAATGTTCCTTAATAAATTGTCTCTTTTGTGTTTATTGTTTAAAATATTTTTGCAATGTTGGCTTATTGAGTTGAGGCTGGCCTAGTACCACAATAGGCGCCATCATAATGGGTCGAGTTTTGGGTCGTAACACTTTCATTAGTTTTATTTCGGAAACTTAAATGTAGTAATTGACATTTGTTCGTTTGGTCACATATCAGTCTTGATCACCCGACATCTTGTGAGTGAAGAACAGACATTTAAGTATTCCTTTCTTCAATTTGATTTATTTTAATTATAGGTAATATATATTCTTGATATCACTAAACAAAAATAATATCGTGCATGTCAACTTGACATGAGAACTTTCTTACCTTTTTTTTTTTGGATAATAGCAGCTCTTTTAGGGTATGGAGAATTGAGAATTGAGGAGGAGATTAAGGAATATAAACGGAAAAAAAATAAAAAAAAATATGAATATGAAAAGAAGTATCTGTCCAAACTGTAATTCAATTAATACTCAACAGGCGTTGCAACTTGCATTGACATTTATTTCCTTTTTCCTTTCCTATTTCTATTTACTTTTCATTTTATGTTTAATTATATTTGAGAGTAAATTTTAGAATTTTTTTTTTTTTACTATTTAATGGAAGAGAGAACATCAAAATCTATTAAAAATATTTATATTTGTGATTTCATCAATTTATCGAATTAGTTTTTGTATGTATATTATACTATATAATGACAGAAAATACCTTCTATAGCATAACAAAGTATATAATTTTATGTAAAAAAAGAAATACTAACATCACGAGAAAATTCACTAGTTCTTAAATAAGTGCTAGCCTGACAAAAGAACCTCCGTAGAAAGATTTTGAGTGACGTGATCTAATGGTGTAAAATATGTTACAAAATAATATTACTTATTAAGTACTAATTACTAACAAATTTTTATGTTGAAAAAATAATCTTTATGATAATCATCAATTGGGACATGGGAAAAAATCTTAAATACTTATGTATTAAATAAAGAATTCCTAATTAATAAGGCATCTCATGTATTGGTGTTTGATGCTGGACATTGGATTTCCTTTTTTTAAATTAAGGCGACGAAGGTTTTTCCTGTGCCCTACCTTATAAATTAAAATAATGATTACCCATTTTTACATTCGAATAGTCATGGAATTAAATATTTTCATTATTTTAAACCTCAATGATTATAGACAGAATTTGTTTAGATTTAACTAACTGTTTTATTCTTCACAACGTCTTCTTCAATATATAGATCAGCTTTGATCCTCACTTCTCAGGTGACAACACAATAAACAATAAGATGGATCCATAAACAATAGCCTTTAAGCTTTTGGTGGCTCAATGAAAATAATCTTAAACATGCATCTCAGTGATGATTTATATATAAAGATCGTGAAATAAAGGTCAAAGTCAATTAATCCATTACTAATCAATTCCAAATTAGTTGGTTATATGAATATTATATATTAATTTCGCTCTTTTTAGGAGTGTATATTATAACATCGACATAATTAGAAACTACATGTGTACAAACACTCAATTTAACACAACTTTCTTCTCTTTCTTTTTGGTTTTTTGAGCTTAGGATCAATGATGATTTGTGACCAGTAATAGCATTTTTAGAATTTATGACCAGTGCAAAGGTAAGAAAGAAGTAAAGAGAAAAAAAATATTTATCTGTTTTGGTCGTATTTAAGAATCAGAACCATTTATACTTTATTACAGGTGTATTTACACAAACCAAGAAAGTGCAGAGAGATTCGAACAATTAAAAGTTAGGGTGTAATCACCATCAGTTAGAGACGCATTAAGTGGCATGCCTCTTTCCAGGATTTGGGATAGGGTTACCTTTGATTGTAGCCATTTCAAGCATGTCGTTGGCTAAAGAAGCTGCGGCATGCTTGAAATGCCTGCAGTCGAATGTAACTCCTAAACCTAATCCTAGAGGGACATGACACTGCGCCACTAACTATCGGTGATCTAGAGCAATTCCATTTCAATATTTTCTTCGGCAATCTCATACCTAATCTTGAAGGCGTTGTTGGGATTAAAAAAAATTGGGTTTTGATGAAGGTTATAGGGTTGGCGAAATTTTTGGGATAATTTGTAGGTCTCGCAGTTTTGAACCATCTATGAGACAAAAAACTGAAAAAAAGAAGACGAAATATAATCTCCAAAATGGAAGAAATGTACAGAGAGGAAGTAGAAAATGCAATTGTGAGATGAAAACAAAGGAACAAAGAGGGGGTTTTTATAGTTAATCGGAGGGAAAATGGCAGTGTTTGAAAGAATCGAACAATTATGAAATATGGGAAACTTATAAATGACTTTCTATATTATTCTACAATTAGATTTCAGAATTCAAAATTACACCTAATTTAACTTTAAAACCTACCAAAACATAAATTTAATTTAGATAGCATGGCTAAATTATTTCATTTCTCAATTTGTCCAGTCAAAAATGTATAAACCTTAAAGTTATTTCCATATCTGTATATGCATTCATTTGATAACAAATCCTAAATTTCTAGTCTACAACGATTAAATTTTTTGACTCGCTATTTCAGTTAAGATGATCATTGTTTCGTTGATGAATGAACTATATAATCTTTTGTTTTAGTTCTTTTATAATTATTTATAGAGCAATCTATGATTTTGTAAGTACTAATCTTGTGTTTGTTTTCAAGTCGTGGGACTTTGCATTTAATAGTTAAGCCGAAACCATTTTAGCTCATGGATTATATTTTCTGGCCATTCCTATTAGTTAAGTGAAGAAGAAGAAAAAAGAAGAGTTACATTTCCGTCTCATATGTTAAATTTTGTTAACATTTGATCATGCGATCACATGCCTCTCTGCCCTTTCAGGGGTAGGGGTAAAGCTACATATATCTTACCCCCTCAGACCCCACTTGTAAGTAACTACTAGGTTTGTTGTTGACTTCTTTTTGATCATGCAATCACATATTAGTCTTTGATTAACAACAGCTTAACAATGAATGACAGACATTTAAGTATCATGAAATCTTCATTTTGATTTATTTTAGTTAGAAAACCTCACCTTTGTTTGCATATTGTTGAATTAGGTAACCAATAACTTTTGAACAAGGATGTTCTAAAGAATCTGTAGTTCCAAAGAAATGACACTGTTCATATATTTAAACATTCAGCTGCGCTTTAAAAGCAACAAATCATACATTAATGGAACAAGAACTGCTAAACCTTAGAAAACAAACCATTGATCAAAAAATGATGTCTCATGGGACAAAGGATGGTTGATTTGTCCTTCCAAATAAAACTTGGATATAGCTACCTAATTAAGAGTATGTACAATAGAAAAAAAGGCAGCCCGGTGCACTAATCTCCCGCTATGCGCGGGGCTCGGGAGGGATCGGACTACAAGAGTTTATTATACGCAGTCTTATCCTGTATTTCTGCAAAAGGTTGTTTCCACGGCTCGAACCCGTGACCTCCTGATCACATGGCAACAACTTTACTAGTTACCAGTATGTACAACAGAAAAGTTCTTAATATCTCAAATCCCATGACTGTTGATCTACCCCATAAAACCTTCACTAAAATAAACATTCTTGCTTTAGCTGTTGATCAATCCCACTCCTACATTCTTGCTGGCTATAAAAAAAAACTAAGCGATCTACGGCTAGTAATAAAGAATCTGAATCGCCGGACACTGGACTCAGCTTTAGATCCATTTTCCAGAAGAAAATCCAGTTTTCTTTGGAGGAAGTTTCAAGCCAAGTTCTTTACATTGCTCTTCATCAGGTTGTGAGCTCAGAAATCCTGTCCCAACGAAGTGTACGAAGGCTGATGCATCCTCGAGTTTTCTTGTTAAACTCAATGATGCTAAGGAAAGAGGAGCTGAAGTAGTCTTTGATTGCTTCTTTGTTGGCACAGTATCCAGCTCTGCTGCTCTAAGAAAGCGCTCGGTTGCTGCTTCCCAAGAAAGCTCATGCCTATGTGCATCAGTCAAGGGAGCAGGCTCATCAGCCAATGCCTTGAGTATAGCTTTAACAAATCCGTCGCCATCATCATATGTTCGGCAATTAGGGAACTGCATGAAGAATTCATTTGACGGATGGTTGGCGCATACAACTATTTTGCCCATAGCTAATGCTTCAGCCGAGGTTGTACAAACTACATCTGTGGTACTTGGATTAAGGAGCACCTTATAGCTGAAACCAAAAAAAGGAAAGGAAAAAAATACTTCAATTGAAAGAATGGCAATTATGAAACCCCCTACTATAAAAAGTAAAACTCTGAGCACTTATACGATTTAAATTGTATTTTTAAATATAACACAAAAATAACCCAAAAATCTGTAAGATCAAAAGAAATCAGAATCAATGAACCAATGATTTTAGCATGATTCATATTCGCTTGGAAAAGTTGTCTCATGAACAAGACCGTTTGGAAGTGAATGGCTGCCCTAGCAAGGAAACCCAAGGAAACTACGAATCTCTGTGGCTGAGGTCGGTCTAGGCCAACTCTGCACCGCCTCTATCTTCTTCGGGTCGACCTGAATACCCTCGCTGGACACCACGTGCCCCAAGAAAGCTACTGAACTGTGCCAAAACTCACACTTGGAGAACTTTGCATAAGGCTTCTCTGTTGAAATTCGAATACAAACACAGAGCCAATGCAGCGGAAATTAAACAAGGGACGTATCTTCAGCCATGGTTGTTCAAGTGATGTGGGGATTCCTTGAAAGAATCTTGAGAGAAAACCTAAGGAGTCTTCTAGCCTATGCCTATCGTAGGATACCAGACTGATGGAGTCACAGGCATATTTATAGGTAGGCTAGGGACTCTTAGGCAAATACTTTAGCCGTAGGGACTTCTCCATAAATTATAATTAACCTAGGGACTACTAATATATGGTAATTTCTTTCCATCAAAGAAACTACCATATATGCATAACTACAGAATATTATCTGATATATTATTTCCTTTGGGAGACAAGGTAAATAATTTGTTATCTTATATGTGTGCCACACTAGAAGTCTCTGGAAGAGACGGCAATTTATAACATTCTCCCACTTAACCCACTTATTAAAATTAGATAACTCTTTATGAGAAATAAACATATAATATGACCATAAATTTTATCACTCAACTAAAAGTTATGCGACAATCACTTTAACTAGAATATATTATTACATGAATCATGGCGGTCATGCTTTTAAATAAACATTTCCTTCCATGTATTACAATGCACAATATATTCTAATAAAGCGTCTAACAACTTTATGAATGAACTTAATATAAGTCATTCAGAGTCCAACTTTATTGATCCAATGATCACAAATAATACATGAAAAATTAAAGTGTGCATTGTCATGTATATCAAAATAAACGTAATGTCTAGACAAACTGTTAGAGAATAAAGCAAGGCTAAATTGAGCTACTAAGACCCATATGGGTTACATGATCCTTGAAAATATTAGCAGGCAAACCTTTAGTCATAGGATCAACAATCATTAAGGTGGTGCTAATATGCTCAAAACTCACATCTTGCTTCTTTACATAGTCTCTAACCATCAAGTACTTTATATCGATGTGCTTGCTTCGGCTGCCACTTTTATTATTCTTAGAAAAGAATAATGCAACTGAATTGTCACAGAAGATTCTTAATGGCCTTGAAATGGAACCGACAACCCTAAGGCCGGAAATAAAGTTTTTTAACCATAACGCCTGCGATGTAGCTTCATAGCATGCTATAAATTCAGCTTCCATTGTGGATGTTGCAACAATGGTCTGCTTGACACTTTTTCCAAGACACAGCACCTCCATCAAGAAGGAAAATGTATCCTGAAGTAGATTTACCAGTGTCTTTGCATCCACCCAGATCAGAGTCTAAATATCCAATCACCTCCAATGAGTCAGAGTATTTGTATGTGAGCTTATAATCCTTGGTTCCTTGAAAATATCTCAAGACCCTTTTACCAGCTTTCCAATGGTCAAGACCAGGGTTACTTTGATATCTGCCAAGTATTCCTACCGCAAAAGCAATATCAGGTCTAGTACAGACATGTGCATACATAAGGCTCCCAACAAGAGAAGCATAGGGAATGTCTTTCATTTACTCCTTTTCCAATGCATTTTGTGGACATTGATTCAATGAAAATTTGTCGCCTTTAATTACGGGTGCTGCTATAGGTGAACAGTTCTTCATCCCGAGTCTTTCCAGAATTCTTTCAATGTAGGCCTTTTGAGACAGTACAAGTAATCTTTGGGATCTATCTCTATGAATCTCTATGCCAATGACATAAGAGGCTTCACTCATATCCTTCATCTCAAAATTCTGGATAAGGAACTGTTTAGTCTCGTGCAACAATCCCAAATCACTACTTGCATACAAAATATCATCCACATATAGGACTAGAAAAATATATTTGCTCACACTTATCTTAAGGTATATACACTGATAAATGATGTTCTTCGTAAATCCAAATGAAGAAACAACATTATGAAATTTAATATACCATTGGCAGGAAGCCTGTTTTAGCCCATAAATGGATTTATTCAACTTGCAAACAAGGTGACTTTTGTCCTTATCACAAAATCCTTTAGGTTGACGCATGTATACCTCCTCTTTAAGATCTTCATTCAGGAAAGCTATTTTCACATCCATTTGATGTAACTCCAAATCAAAATGAGCTACTAATGCCATGATTATTCTCAATGAATCCTTCTTTGATACTGGAGAGAAGGTTTCATGGTAATCAATGCCTTCCCTTTGAGTAAATCCCTTGGCTACAAGTCTGGCTTTATGTCGTCTGATATTACCCAAAGAATCTCTTTTAGTTTTAAGACACACTTGGAACCTATGGTAGAGGATCCATTTGGTAATTCGACGAGATCCCAGACTTTGTTTTTAGCCATAGATTCTAACTCTTCTTTCATGGCATCATACCAAAGCGTGGAGTTTTCTCCACTCATGGCTATTGAAAACGAGCATGGATCATCTTTTAGTACAATATCATAGTCAGACTCTTGGAGATATACAATATAATTGCTAGAAATTGCCGATTTTCGAATTCTTGTAGATTTTCTCACTCCCGCTGGTTCTGACACTTCTTCAGTGGGTTCAGGTAAAGTGGATTGGTCTTCCTATGGGTCCTCAAGTGGTGGTGGCTCTTGAACTTGTTGTAGTTCATATAATTCATGAGAATTTTTCTGAGCAACATTCAAGTTCCCAATACATAAAGGTACCACATGTGGTTCCTTATTTCTTCCAACTCCACCCTTTGAGTCAAACCACTCCCATTTTCTTCATGTTCCTCAAGAAATTTAGCATTTCTAGCCTCAACAATTTTAGGAGAATGAGAAGCACAATAAAACCTAAATCCCTTAGAGTTAACTGCATAGCCTATAAAATAACCGCTTATTGTCGTTTCATCCAACTTCTTTAGTTGTGGGTTATAAACCCTTATTTCAGTTGGACAATCCCAAATGTGTAAATGATTTAAACTAGGTTTCCATCCTTTCCATAACTCAAAAGGTGTCTTGGGGACATCCTTGGATGGAACCCTATTTAAAATATACACAACGGGTTTTAAGGCTTCACTCCACAAGGATAAAGGTAAACTTGATCTGTTAATCATGTTTCTTACCATGTCCATTAATGTCCGGTTCCTTCTTTCCGCCATACCATTTTGTTGTGGTATTCATGGCAAGGTATATTGAGCAATTATACCTTCACTTTCAAGGAACTCAACAAATGGACCCTTAACATGTCCCTTATCTGTGTACCTACCATAATATTCTCCACCCATATCAGATATTACAATTTTGATCTGAGCACCGGTTTGTTTCTCTACTTCTGTTTTGTAGACTTTAAAAGCATCAAGTGCTTCTAATTTATTAAACAGAAAATAAAGATACATATATCTTGAATAGTCATCAATAAACGAGATGAAATATCTCTCACCATTCAAGCAAAGTGTAGGAAAAGGTCCACATATGTCTACATGTATGATCTCAAGTAATTGAGAACTCCTTTTGACACCTTTAGTTGATTTGTTGGTCTGCTTACCCTTTATGCAGTCCACACAAGTCCCAAAGTCAGAAAAATCAAGAGTTTTTAGAACTCCATCATTAACCAACCTTTTGACTCTATCAATAGAGATGTGTCCCAATCTCTTGTGCCAAAGACTAGATGAGTTCTCATTGATAATACATCACTTAGTGCCAATTTCATTATCATGCAAAGTTAAAACGTTGCATTCAAATGTGTGGTCTAGCTCAAGTTTATATAAATTTTCAATCAAATTTCCAAAACCAATAACTTTATTATCTTTCAAAAGTTTCACAAAGGATAATGAAAATTCAAATCATATCTACTAATCGATAGTCTTGAAAGAGAAATTAAATTTCTAGAATATTCTGGAACATAAAAAGTATTTTCCAAATCTAAGTGAAAATCATCCTTCAAAATGAACCTATAAGTCCCCACGCCTTCCACACGTGAATGCGTCCTATAGCCAGAATAGACGTATTGTTCACTTCCTATCGGTGCCCTGCATGATTTTGGCAATGTGAATTGTAGCACCAAAATCAATCCACCATGTATTATCAGAAACTTTAGTAAAATTAAATTCATAACATACAAAGGTAAAATTACCTTTCTTCTCGAGCCATTTCTTGTATTTCAGGCAATCCTCTTTCCAGTGTCCCTTCTTCTTACCGAAACGACAAGCATCTTTGTCAAATGTATTTTTCTTCTTCATGGGAATACTTTTGCCCTTATTCACATTTTTCTTACCATGAGTCACCATATTAACACTTTCAGGTGTCTCATGCTTCAACCTCTCTTCTTCTTGAACACACATGGTCAAAAGTTCATTGATTGACCATTTATCCTTATGTGTGTTGTAAGAAATCTTAAACGGAGCATATTCTGCCGGAAGTGAGTTGAGAATGAAATGCACAAGAAATGTTTCAGACATATCAACCTCAAGGGACTTGAGTTTAGCAGCAATATCTCTCATTTCCATAATGTGCTCACGCATTGTACGACTTCTATCGAAAGTCATACTTGAGAGCCTGTTCATAAGGGCGCTGGCCAATGCCCTGTCAGAGCTTACAAATTGTTCATCTATTGCCTTCATGTAAGCTTTAACCTTATCGCTATTATGGATATAACCCCTGATGCTTTGGCTTTTGTGAGCTTTTATGAGCATTAAACTTAAGCGATTAGATCACTCCCACCGCTCATAATTAGCCTTAGCAGCTGGCGAGCTTGATTCTGTGGGGATAGGTGGTTCATCCACACGGAGTGCCAGGTCCAGATCCGAGCACCCTAAAGTGAGAAGGACTTTGTCCTTCCATTCAGCATAATTGTCACCAGAAAGCATTGGAATTCTAGTATTCTCATTAAAAATAGCGGTAGGAAAAGTAGTAAATACTGCAAAACAAGGATAAACATACATAATCTATGAAGTACAATCCATCAAAGGTTAATCGCATAAAATACCGATTCTAAGTAAATTCTAGACCTTCCTGTGGGTAGAGGCCGCATGTGACAACCCGACATGTTGTCACGTGAGTTATCGCCCCGTTTTCCCCTTATTGTGTTGATTCATATTTCAATATCAGTATTAGATTCGATCGGGTGTAATTGAATTTGTTTTGGTTGAAAATGAGGCACATAGCCTTTTAAAAGAAAGCTTGTTTTAGAAAAGTCAACTGGAAGTTGACTATATGGTTATAGGGCTTGGATGTGAATTCCGAAGATTTGGTTAGCTTCGGGGGATGAACCAGGACTTAGGATCGTGATCGGAATGTGTTTTGGAGGTCTGTAGTATATTTAGGCTTGAATTGGTGAAATTGGAATTTTGGCTTTTTCCGGTTGATAGGTGAGATTTTGATATAGGGGTCAAAATGGAATTCCGAAAGTTTCACTATGTCCGTTGTGTCATTTGGGATGCGTGCGCAAAATTTCAAGTCATTCAAACTTGGTTTGATAGACTTTTGATCAAAAGCGTAATTCGAAAGATTTCGAGATTCTTAGGCCTAAATCCAATGTGTTTTGGTTGATTCGATGTTTTTGAGGTGTTTTGAAGATTGCAATAAGTTTGAATAGTAGTATATATCTTGTTGGTGCTTTNGGTTAGCTTCGGGGGATGATTTGTGACTTAGGAGTGCGATCGGAATTGAATTTGGAGGTCCGGTGTAGAATTAGGCTTGAATTGGCGAAGTTTGAATTTTGGCGGATTCCGGTTGATAGGTGAGATTTTGATCTGAGGGTCGGAATGGAATTCCGAGAGTTGCAGTAGCTTCGTTAGGTGAGTTTGGATATGTCTACAAATTTTCAGGTCATTCGGACATCGTTTGGTCGGTTTTTTATCGAATGTGAGCTTCGGAAGTTTTAGTTGAACTTAGGCTTGAATCCGTCGTGATTTGATGATTTTGTGTTAATGGTCATGTTTTTATGATTGGAATAATTTGTATGATGTTTTGGAGTAGGTTGATGTTTTTTGTTGGGGTCTCGGGGGCCTCGGGGTGATTTCGGGTGTTCAAACGGACCCTTTTTGGCTTGCAAAGACATCAGATTTTCTACTATTGGTGTTGCAGACTTTAGTGCATTGCGTTCGCGTGATGAGGGACGTGAACGCGTAGGGAAATTTTGGAAGCCTGGAAGTTTTTCCTTCGGGTTCGCGAAGGAGATGCTGCGAACGCGTAGTTGTGGAACCTGGTGCTTCGCGTTCGCTTTTGGTTTTCCGCATTCGCGAATGAGGATTTGGAGTCAGTGGAGTTTTTGTTATACGCGTTCGCGTGAGTGGAGGACGCGTTCACATAGAATCAGGCCGTTGGGCGTCGCGTTCGCGTGGGGATATATCGCGTTCGCGTAGTGTATTTTCAAATTGTAAAGTTGTTGGCCTTCACGTTCGCGTGACTAGTGTCGCGAACACGATGAAGAAAATGCTGGGCGGACAGAACGGTTTTATAACATTTCCTCCGTAAGCTAAAGTCATATTTCACCATTGTTGAGCATATTTGGGAGCTTTTGAAGAGGGATTAAGAGGATTTCAACTAGGATTCGATTGGAGGTAAGTTTTATGAGCTAATTACGTGATTTTATTGAAGATTTATCATTAAAATCTCTGATAATTGGGTGAAAATTGGAGAAATTAGGGCTTGGTTTTTGGTATTGAAAAATTGGAATTTGAAGGGACTATTGAACTCCGATTTTTGATAAATTTTGTATGTACGGACTTGTGGCGAGACGAGGATTCAAAAAATGTGAATTTCGTAAATTTTTTGAGAAGCGGGCCTGGGCTCGGGCTTTTCTAGTTTCGAGATTTTTGATATATTTCGATTGTTTTCAATTGGGTATTGTTCCCTTAGCATATTGTAACGTATTCGCTCTGGTTTTGGTTAGATTCGACGCGCGTGGAGGCCAATTTGAGGGGAAAAGGCATCGCGAGCGAGGAATTTCATCGGTTCAAGGTGAGTAATACTTGTGAAAGATATCCTGAGGGTTTGAAACCCCGGATTTTCACATCATAGTGCTGTATTGTGGTGACTTGCACGCCAGGTATGAGCGTGGGGTAGAGCATCATTGGGGATTGTGACTTGGTCCGTCTCGGTTGTTGGTTTTTACCGCGTAATTGTAAATGATTTGTTGTTATCATTATGACTTGGGCTCATTGCCATACTTGGGGCTTATTGTCAATTATTTGAACTCTTTATGAACTATCATCACTGTTTCATGAACTCATCTATATTTTACTCAAACTTGGAGTTTTAACTGATATTTGAACTATTGTTTGAGCTGAGTATTATTGTTTTACTGACGACCGAGGGGCTTTTTGACTATTTTGGACTGATTGAGGCCGAGGGCCATATGTGAGGGCATGAAGAGTGATGTGAGGAGGCTTTCAGGCCTCGAGTGTTATGTGTGCATATGCATATACATGCATGGATCAGACTGCACGCCGCAGTGATATATTATATGGATCGGACTGCACGCCACAGTGATATGTTATGTGGATCGAACTGCACGCCGCAGTGATATGTTATGTGGATCGGACTGCACGCCGCAGTGATATGTTATGTGGATCGGACTGCACGCCGCAGAGATATGTTATGTGGATCGGACTACACGCCGCAGTATTATAGCGCTTGGGTTGTAGGAGCCCCTCTAGAGTCTGCACACACCCCCAGTGAGCGCAGGGTACCCATGGATCGGGCTACGCGCCGTAGCGGTCTTGTGCATCGCATTGCATTCATGCATTCATTCCTGTTTGTACTATGTGGCATGATCTTTAGCACTCACATATCATGAGCATACATGCTATTACTTGCCTTGTTGACCAGATACCCTGGTGTTACATATTAAGGAGTGTTGAGCCTTAGAGGCTGATGTTGTATATTGTGAGTTGGGAGTGAGCCCGCGGGGCTGATACTGCACTGAGAGGTTGATACTAAGCCCGAGGGGCAAATTTCTGATTATTTCCTACTTGTTGAAATTTATTTTTGCAAATGTTGAAAAGGCAAACTTTCAAAAGAGATTTTTAACTGAGCTTGAGATTTTCTAAAGGATTCTCGATGTTACAGTTTTACTATTTTTCCAAAAGGGTTGTACTGTATGTTATAGCATTTTGGAGTGCTCATACGTGGTTTCTTATCGTTCAAATATTATTCGCTCTTATTACCACTTAGTTGGAAGTACTCACTTTACTCCCTGCACCTCACGTGTAGTTGCAGGTACTATTCACCCGGTAGCAGGTTAGTAGCGGATTGAAGGTATTACTATCGTAGCTAAGCAAGGTGACCGACGGCGTTCGCGGCACCAAGATTCTTCTTCTTCTTGATTTCCAGATTTTACTCTATGTATTATATACTTTAAAATTGTAATAAATACCCTCCTAGATGCTCATGACTTGTGACAACTCGGTCTGGCTGTATTGGATTGTATTTGTATTGATTAATATCATTAATTCATATTCGAATTGTTATATAACTGATTAACTGCTTTGAGTGGTGTTCTGAAATGGTTTGGCTGGCCTTGTCTTCACGAGAGGCGCCATCACGAGCGGGTTTAGGAATTGGGTCGTGACATCGCAACCCATGGATAGAATTTACTTTACTTTATTAGACCAGTAAACCAAGATATATAAAAATTAATCCGTACCTATGGGCATAAGATTATTTTTAACTTAAAGGTTTACTATCTCTTTCCAATTAATCTCACCAAAATGGTTACCTCCATGTAGGGCCGAGTTACCATTTTAATGAGATAATTAGACTAAATACATGTCATTATAATTTTAACCACTAAATTTTAAATTATTAAATAACTTAATTTCTTTTATATCAAGTACTCAAGATGCTGTGGCCACTCCCAAGTACATCACATAAAAGAAAATTGAACATGACATCTTGCCGTGATTTGTCCAAACAATCAACTTGTACAGAATGTCGATTGATTTCAAAATTGACACACAAATTAAATAAGCACCAATCTTCAATATCCCATAAAAAAAAATTAATTCTTATAAATAATCTTAATAGTATAAGAATAGTTTCAAACAGTAGTGAAAAAAATAGAATTTAATCACGGTATTTTCTATATATCACATAAATATTTTCAATTCCTCAAAAACAGAAACCTTTCATCCAAAACTAAGTCAAAATGGATGTTTGAAGTTAAATACTTGCGATGAGAACTTAACTTATGACCCATCCCCGGGCTGTATTGGTGCTGCAGGCAATACATGAATAACCTATGGAACCTGCTCCATCGGCACTCTTTGCTCAGGAGTGCAGGCTGCGGGAGTCTGGGCCCCTCCCCCAGCCTGAGATGTGGCTGCAGCGAGGGGAAGCAACCCCGCTTGAGCCAAAGTAGTGTACATGCTCATGAACTGAGCCAGGATCTCCTGGAGCGCTGAAGTAGTAGTGGCTGTAGTAGGTGTACCAGGTGCCTGTGCTCCAACTGGATCTGCTGGTGGTACCTCAGCGGCAGCGCACGCGAGTGCTGTGGCTGCACCTCCGGCGTGTCCTCGACCTCTACCCAGGCCCCGACCCCGGCCTCTGACGGCGGCAGCAGGGGCGCGGGTGCCTGGTCCTCTCGTGTAGCACGTGTCCTCACCATCTGTGAGAGAATAGAAGACAGAAGTTTAGAATTGGTGTCAAAACATCGCACGACAAGGAATTCAAAAGAAATGAAGATTTTCCTAAACAGTTACATAACCTTTCGTAGATAAATACAGACGTCTCTGTACCGATTAGCGAGACTCTAATAAACCAGCCTGTGTCCCGTGACTCCCATGAACCTAGAGCTCTGATACCAACTTGTCACGACCCTAGTTCACCAATTGTGAACACGTCATGACGGCACCTAGTCTTCACGACCAGGTAAGCCTAACACATTGCAGAAGTAATAACAATTGCAGAATTTATAATCAAAACTAAATAACATGAGTAATGTATACAGTTGCTGCCTGGCACATACACTTTAACACCAATTACTGAAATAACCTCCAAGACACGGAAACCCACGGGCAACACAGTCTATAAGAAATCTTACACTGCTCTAATCAC
>MU775388.1:0-16117 GCA_026770625.1 Nicotiana glauca | reverse complement strand
TAAATGATGGAATATAACTAAAAAGGATCATAGAAATGTTACCCAATAATCTCCTCTTTAAAATCCTCTCAGAATCGCCCTTGCCCGAGCTCAAAATTGATTTTCAAACTTACGAAATTGAACTCTCGATATTTCCTATTTCTGCCCAGGCATTTTCGCTTCTGCAGTCCCGCTTAAGTGGTAAAAATAACCGCTTCTGCGGTTTCTTACTAAAGGTGTAAATTCCGCTTTTTCGGACACATGACCGCTCCAGCGGTCCCGCTTCTGCGGAAATATGACCGCTTCTGCGATCTCTGAAGGGAAGCGAAAAATCGCTTCTGCGATTAGGAAACCGCTTTTGCGGATAGCTGACCCCTTCTGCGGTTTCGGAGGAAAAGGGGCAAAATCGCTTTTGAGGTGCAAAGGCCGCTTCTGCGGTTCCCAAGCCGCAGAAGCGAAAACAGCAGAAGCCTGCTTCAATTTTTCCTTCTAACTTCCAAAACTAACCCGTTGAGCATCCGAAATCATCCCTGGATATCGGGACCCCAACCAATACCACCTAATGCCTTGTTCGAACTTTTTCCAATCCTTAAACCACCTAAAAAAATGCCAGAAAATCGAATTAATCAATGATTTGAACCTAAGAACTTCAAATTCCAACAAAACTCGCTTTTGATCAAAAACCTAACCAAACCTCGTCCGAATGACCTGAAAATTTGCACACACATCCCAAATGACATGATGGAGCTACAACAACTTCCGGAATTCAAATTCAACCCTCGGATCAAAAATTCACTATCGGACCGAAAACTTCAAACATTCAAACTTCGGCATTTCGAGCCTAAATGAGCTACGGACCTCCAAATAACATTTTAAACACGATCCCAACCCCGATATCACCTAACAGAGCTAACAGAATCATCGGATTTTCATTCCGAGGTCGTCTTCACACTGTTCCGAATACGGACCATTTTTTAACTCTTCAACTCTCATTTAGGGACTAAGTATCCCAAAATACTCCGAATACTAATACCGAACGTCCCGGCGAACCAAAATAGCATAAATAAACTTAGGGAAAATAGTTAATGGGGAATCAAGGCGTAAGTTCCAAAAACGACCGGCGGGGTCGTTACAGACGACATACTAAAAAACCCAAAAACAAGAGTTTTCTCAATAGACTAGAGAAATTTAGGTTACAGAAACATGACAGCGTTAGACCATATTTATAATCGTCATCAGTAGACACTGAACAATACAACTAAAAGGCAGGCTCTGATACCACATGTTGAAATTCGATTACAAACATAGAGCCAACACAGCAGAAATTAAACAAGGAACGTACCTTCAGCCATGGTTGTTCAAGTGATGTGGGAATTCCTTGAAAGAACCTTGAAAGAAAACCTAAGGAGACTTCTAAATGTATCTTTTTTCTTTTCTTTCTTTGAAAAATAAGGTTCTTGATGATTTCAGCACTCCGTGTTCCACTACCCTTTCTGTTGGTAGGTCTTCCTCTTCTTCCTCCTCTTCCTTTTGCGCTTGGACTGGGTTTGTTTGCGGTAATTGATGATGAGATGTTGTTAGTGTGTTGATTTGGTGGTTCAGGGATCGGGCTGTAGGTATCATCGTTGGTGTTTGGTTCATCTATTGTTTGGCATATTCTGAAAATAGGAGCAGGGTTCGGGGTGGCTGGACGTTTGGGAATAGAGGTGGTTTCAAGTTGAGAAGGTTGTCGGGGTGAGGAGGTGTCCATGTTTGCTGATTCTGCCATGCATCTTGGCTCCAGGGTGATGGTATTCCTTGGTGTAGGGCTGTAGCATGTGCTAACCATGGGTTATTCACTATATTTCCCATGGCGATCCTCAAGCCTTCCGCTATTATTTGGGCTAGGTAGCATGGATCCTCAATTTGGATAAGTATGTCCTCCCTGTTGATTTGTAAGCTCAATCTTAGGTTGTAACCCATTAGTCCATACTCTAGCCAGGTTTGAGGTACATGGTTTGGGGGTAAGGGTAGGGTTGTGTATAGTGTTGGTGCTTGGAGGGTATGTGGTGTTGCTTGGGGTAGTCTGTCCGTATGATTGTTCCTTTGGTGTTGGTCCCTCACCCACGCATTCCTCCTTGTTCTTATGTTTTTCCATTGATAGTTGTTTGGTAATCTCGGCATCTTTGGTAGGTTTACTATTAGTTTCTTCTAGTTTTTTTGAGTTTACAGTGAGGGGAGAGTGACGTAGGGGAGTTGTGTATAATTTTTTTTGGTAAAAAGATAAGTTTTTATTAATCATCTACACAAAACTTACAAGGAATCACTTGCAAGAATTCCCTCTTATACCTATCTCCTGCTATGTATACATCTTGTTTCTATCTATTCAGTAAGCTATTTACATTATCCCATTTATCCATATTTTTGGTCTTCTCGATGTTGTCTTTAGTTCCATGATTATCTGCATCGTCATTTTGCATTCTTCCTTTACCAAGCTTACTAACTTGTGAGGTCCAAGAACTTTCTCATTCCTTAATGCTTTATTCCTAACTTTCCATATATGGTAGATAGTAGCTACCAACACCGTGCTGACAGCTGATCTGCATGTTTTACCCCTTATATTCATTGTCATTCTTCTCCATATACCACCTAACTTGTGTTGTTGTAATCTTGTATCATCCATTCTAGCAGCTCATTTAGACAGTTTCTGGAGTAATTACATTCAAAGAACAAATGGTCTATTATTTCAGCTTCTTCTCCACATATGACACAATGATTTTATTGACATATCCCTAACTTTGCCATCCTCTCCCTCGTTAGGAGCCTTCTATGCATAGCTAACCAGCATATAAAGCTATGCTTTGGGATGTTATTTATGTCCCATACCCATTTACCTTTGTTCCAGGTATCTCTTCTTCCTTGTTTCCATTGATATCCACTCTTTGTTGTGTACTTCCCATCTGCTTTTAGCCACCCCAGTTATGTGTATCTTACAACAAATTGATCTCTAATTGAGTAGATCTTTCTCCAGTACCAACAGCAGTCTTTTGGGGGATGGTACTCCCTCCAGTCTTTCCCTTTCAAATATATATGATTCACCCATTGTACCCATAGATTGTTTGCTTTTTTTTTTCTATATTCCAAACATATTTAGCAATGGCTGCTTGGTTCCAAGCCTCACATTCAATAATCCCTAGTCACCTTTCTATCTTAGGCTTGCAGATAAGATCCCATGCTATTAAAGGCACTATGTTGGTGTTCACTTTGCCATCCCATAGGAAGTTCCTACAAATAGCTGTAATGCTCTTTAGTATTTTCTTAGGGAGAATGAAGATAGAAGACCAATAGGCATGGATATGCATTAGTACTGAATTTATTAACAAACCCCTTCCTACATATGATAGGTTCCTAGATCCCCAACTTTTTATTCTAGCACACATTTTCTCCACTAACATTTCTCAATCCACAGCCGATATCTTTTTTGCTGAGATTGGCACCCCTAAATACCTGAAAGGCAAGATACCTCTTTCGTACCTAGTCAATTCACATATATCATTCATTTCATGTTGCTTCTTGTTTGCACTATATATATTAGATTTAGTGGCATTAGTATGCAACCCTGAAACTTCTGAGAAAGCAGTCAGTCCCCTTAACATCAACAATACTGATTGTACCTCTCCTTTACAGAACAGTAGTACAGCATCAACAAAACAAAGATCATTCGGCTTTAGCACTCTGCATTTTGTATGGTACTCAAAACCCTGCATTATAGCTACATGTTGCATGATCCTTGTGAAGTACTCCATGCATATGATAAATATTAGAGGTGAGATAGGGTCACCCTGCCTTAGCCCTCTTTTCCCTTTAATGTTACCATATACCCCTCAATTGATTGTTATGGAGTACTTTGTAGTTGTGATACATTGCATTTTCCATTGTATGAACCTGTTAGGGAAGTTTAAAGCATGCAGCATCTCCTGTACAAAATTCCATTCCACAGTATCATAAGCCTTCCTTAAATCTATCTTTATCAGGCAGCTTCTAGTAGATGCTTTCCTGTTATATAGCCTAAACAGATCTCAACAAATTAGGACATTCTGAACTATACTTCTTTCGACCACAAATTCACTCTAATTTGCTGAGATGATTTCTGGTAACACAGTCTTCAATCTCATGCATAACATCTTTGATATTATTTTGAACAAGGTGTTGCAACAGGCTATTGGCCTATAATTTCCAACCCCTTCTGCATGACTTTTCTTTGGGACTAATGTAATCATGGTTGAGTTTAGGCTTTTAGGCATTGTACCTTTTTGAAAGAACTCCAACACACCAGTAATAACATCCTTGCTTATAGTATCCCAGCAATCCTTAAAGAATTGGCTAGTGTATTCATCTGGCCCTGGGGCTTTGTCCCCTACTATTGACTATACCGATGCCTTGACATCCTCCTCCTTATAGCTCTGTATCATCCATTCTCTCGGATCATGTGATAGTGTTGGCCCCTTCCTTACTAATTCACTACATACATGTTTCCTATTCTCATCTTTTTCTCCAAGTAACTTTTTATAGAATTTTGTAAAGGCCTGAGCAATCATGTCTAGTTCTCTTCTAGTTATCCCTTGAGAATCAATATTGAGAAGATTCTATTGTTGCTTCTTCTCTCCTTTATTGCAATATGGAAGTATTTTGTGTTGTGAGCCATAACATTCTACTTTTCTACCTAAAAAATAGGTCTCTAGCTTCTCCCCAGGCTCTATATATATGACTATTCTTTGGGAGTTGTATATATGATAGTGTTTGGATTTAAGTTAGTATGCACTAGAGAAATTAAGGAATTTCTTGTAGCTTTATTTTAAGAAATTGGTAACCCACCCTCTTCCCAAAGACTTTAACAATGAGGTCACTTGCCCAATTTTTATAAATTCGTTCTTTATTAGCGGATGTAATAGGAATGAAGACGTCAGATTCTTCTTCCAAAGAATTTTCAGTTTCATCTATGGCGATTAGGTCTTCCTCTATATCATTTTGAACAGAAATTTTGTTTGTGTTTGTATTGGTAAAAATTAGACTCGCCATGTGGGACTATTAAATGGCGATACGTGTCAGCAAAGTTTGAAGAAAAGTGAAGAATAACATGTAAAGATGATATGTGAAACACCCCGGGACCGAACATACCGTACCTGTTAGCCTCGGAACTAATTATCATGAAATAGCCCAGATCAGGTGCGGGAGAATATCTCATAATAACAAATAAGGAAAGAATCAATTAATCATGGATTATATGGGATTTACCATCATTACACCATCAGTTACAAATCAATTATTAATAAATGCAATAAATGATTATAACAGTCAGAACAAGGCAATCAATTACAAGATTGACTCTACAGGCACGAAATTGACTCAACAGACACGAGATTGACTCAACAGGCACGGGATTGACTCAACAGGCACGAGATTGAATCAACAGGCATGAGATTTACTCAACAGACACGAGATTGACTCATCTATTACGGAATTAACTCATCAGCTATGGAATTAACTCATCAGTTACGAAATTAACTCATCAATTACAGAATTACAGCATTTACACAACTGTTACAAATCTTCCAAAACTAATGGATGAATTGAGTAAATGTTCATAATGGACACATAATTCAAGGCGAATGGTTACTTAGATTTAGTCCTGTAAATAGACATACTTTTATCACCATGTGAGGGAATCTAATTTTCTTCTCTACAATTTTGTACATTGTAATTTATAGCATATTGATCTCAAGTTAGCCAAAGTTCGCCCTTCAAGCTCTGTTCGGCTCATTATCCTATAAAGGATCATTCAATAAGAATTCTTTCTTCTCTGCTTTATTTTTGTTATATTATTTGTGATTGAATTTATTTCCCACTTCTCTATCACGTTGTATTAACAAAATTGTATATCTTTCGGATTGAATCGGTTGCTTGTGGCCCGTCATATAAAATTATTGCTTTGACCTTGAAAACTATTTTTTGGGTTAAACAGTTTGGTTCCGTTACCGGGAACTCAAGCAAATTTGCTATTCATCCAAAGATAGTAACATTTTCTGTTAATATTTACTTATTTTCAGTTTAAACCTTCATCATGGCCGAAATTTGCCAATCAACACAATTGAGGACAACCAAGTTAGAGATGGCTTTACCATGTAAAATAAAAAGGGAAGAATAGTCATGATAATAATATGTATGCAACAAGTAGAGAAAAATAGAGAATGTACATCGATATATTGGTACTGCAACTATTAGCACTAAAATTGATTATAACGGATCTGTGCGAAATAGTTCGGAACAGGAGGTTCAGATACACCAGGTAATTTTAATTTCCAAAAATTAGATCTAACCTTATAAAAATAGATCAACGAACAAAACGAGCGGGTAGAACACCTCCGGGAATTCCTATCTATCCTACAAGAATGATATGCATAATTGTTGCAGCATCGTAATTTAAACAGAAGAAGACATGGTAAATCAAATCGACACTAATAAGATGTCCAAAAATAGTCCCGGATATCAAACAAATGTGATTCTTGGGTGATCCAAATCTAAATGCAAAAATCTAAAAAACAGGTCCGAGCAAAGAGATACGAGATTTTCTTCACGGGCTAGAAAAGATTCGGATCTACCCAAACAGGTAAGGAATTACCTTGCTAAATTGTAAAATTTCATAGGAGAAGAATGAAGATTAGGAGGAAGATGGGTAAAACACCCACGGGATTTCTTACAAAGATACCAGATCCAACAACTGAAAAAGAAGAGATAGTTGCGGGATGAAATAGCCCACAAGGAAAGAAGGTTCATTTATAACCGTGGAAAATTATACAAATATTTTTGGAAGAAATCACTGAACCAAAGGCATCAGAGTCCACAAGGTCAAATGCTGAAGAACTAGAAATTATCATTGACTTCCCAAAAAGGAAGGTTTGCGTTGGTCGAGACTCGACACCGAATTTAAAGGTAAGTTGATTAAGCTTTTACATGTTAACAAAAATTATTTTGCTTGCCTCATTGCTAACATAACAGGTGTACCACCGGAGGTAAATGTTTATATGCTCAATATTGAACCGCGAAATAATTCGATCAAGCAAAAGAAGAAACTAGAGTCAAATAATAAACGATAAAGTTAATGAACTTTGAAAGATCGGTTTAGTCCAAAAAATCGAATCATTCGAGCTTGCTATCTAACAACAACACATCATTACTTTCAAAATTTCGAGAAAGATGATTACCGCTACACCAAATTTTCTCTAATGTCTCGGTAAATGCAATTTTAATTCAAGAAGATAAAGATACACATTCTCCTATCTATTATAAATTTCTCTTAGATACGGAAACTACATATCTACATTTTGATAAGTTGGAATTAATTGTAGTTTCCCTAAATCTATGGCTTTATTTTCAATGTTATTCAATCCCCGTAGTCACTATATTTTTATTGCGCAATATTTTGCATAAACATGAACTGTCTGGAAGGCTAGCTAAATGAGTAGTCGAACTAAGTAAATATGATATTGCTTATCAATCACGTACGGCTATAAAATGACAAATTTAGAAGATTTCATGATTAATCTTAACTCGAACATATTACCCGAATATGTTATTTTTGGGATAATTCTCGGGATCTAGACCTTCTACACAATTAGGTCCACAAGTACTAAGCTTTCTGAGTTAAGGACAATGCTTAATGCCTATCAGGAAAAGTAGTTAGATAATTCATAAAAGTTATTTTATTACTAACAACAAAGTCGAGTATGAAGCATATGCTACAAGTCTTAAATTAGCACGGGGACTCAGAGCAAAAATATTGATTTAACGATCAAATCCAAGAAAGCTATGAAACCCAAGAAATTCGAGCTAGATGTACTAGTCTCGGATCTACTGGTGATATCACTGACTCTGAAAGCAACGCCGGGCACTTATTGAGAAATATCGTTTCCGGATCAAACAGTCTCGGGATTGATACATATCTTATTTAGGCGATCCCTTATATATCATCAATTAAAATAAAAATGAGGTAAGCCTGACTAATCTAATTTGAATTGGCATAATAAATTCATTTATTGCTTGCAGAATGGGACTTTACCCAAAGACAAGCATTCTCTCGATAACCCTGAGTGCGTCTCATCTCGTACTGCCTGCCTTGTTGAAGGAGAATTATATTTGAGAATATTTAAGGCTCCAAAAGCTAAAATGCCACATCGACCAAACAAAGCAGTGAGAATTACTTCGGTAATAAGGCTTTAAATCAAAACTCATCAAAGTCAGTATGAATAACTCAAATCAAGATATGGCATAATCCTCGATAACATTTTGGAACCTCCGTAGTTCCCGATCAGAGTACAAAATATTTGGTAAAAAGAGCTTCAGTACCGTCCCTATGTTGGAATTGGACCATTTAAAAGTCTATCAATATCGAAACTAACTATCCCATCGGGGACTATAAGACCGCGGATTGTCAAATTATGATTCCAGTGTTTGAGTTATCATACCACAAAATTCAAACGCTAGAAAGATTACTTATACTTGAAGATTAGTCAATTTGACCTGACATTATAAGAAGTGATACAAACAATTGATTGCCTTGAGAGATAGAATTCCTAAGAGTATTCTGATATAATTTACCAGGTCAACTCATTTAGTTGTATTACTCATATCAAGCATAAACACTTCAAATAGTGTTGAATGAGTTCTTCAAAAATACGTATATTAAACGTACAAAAAAAGGATCGAGAACTCCATGTCAGAGTCAAGAATCCCGCGATAAAAAATGAGATTTTTACATCTAAGTCAAGATAAAGGTATGTGAATATGCCACCAGAATAAAGTTCACTTTGAACAAACAAACAACTTATATTCGGTCCAACAACAACCATTCAAGCTAAATATATCAGCCTTTCTTGATGGCTAATTATTGTATTATGACTCAGATCGATTATCCCGTAAATCTCAAATATTATTTCAGACACGTGTCCCTTTCTACTTGGAAGTTGTTCATATACTCCTATTTAGATTCAAAATCCAATCAGATTAAATGTTTCTTCAGGACAAATATAGTAAGATATATATTTATTTGGGATCAATACTCCCTCAAACTCAATGTGTTACCAGGATCAATACTCCCGTAAATCTTAATGGGGTTAATACTATTGTAAATCCTATCGGAATTAATAATTCCTCAGACTAAAATTCTACTCGGATCAATCGATCCTATTGTAACGATCCGACCGGTCGTTTTCAGAATTCATGCCCCGATCCCCTATTAACTGCTTTCCCTAAGTTCATTTATGCTATTTTGTATTGCTGGGACGTTCGGTATTAGGATTCGGAGTGTTTTGGGACACTTAGTCCCTAAATGAGAGTTTAAGAGTTGAAAATGGTCCATATTCGGAACAGTGTGAAGACGATATCGGAATGGAAATTCGATGGTTCCACTAGCATCGTTAGGTGATTTCAAGGTTGGGAGCATGTTCAGAATATTATTGGAGGTCCGTAGCTCATTTAGGCTTGAAATGCCGAAGTTTGAATTTTTGAAGTTTCTGGTCCAATAGTGAGTTTTTGATCCGAGGGTTGGATTTGAATTCTGGAAGTTGTTGCAGCTCCTACATGTCAATTGGGGCATGCGTGCAAAAGTTTAGGTCAATAGGACGTGTTTTGGTTAGGTTTTTGATCGAAAGCGAGTTTGGTTGGAATTTAAAGTTCTTAGGTTCAAATCATTGATTAATTCGAGTTTCCGGCAGGATTGGTATAAGTTTGAATGATGTTATGGGATATGTCCGCAAGTTTGGTTGGTGTCCCGGGGGCCTCGGGTGTGTTTCGGATGCTCAATGGAGCAATTTTGGGACTTAGAGTATTGTAGAAAAACCCACTCAGCTGTTGCAGACATTTCCTTTCTGCGATCGCAGCCTTACCCATGCGATCGCATGTTACACTTTTAGATGGGCCTTTTTCCTTCAATGCGATCGCAAACACTTGCATGCGATCGCATAGTTCTGTTCCCCCTTTCTCTGCATTCGCATTCCTTCTACCGCGTTCGCATAGTAGAGTTTAGGAGCTGGGCCTCAGGGGCAGGAACGCGATCGCATAGCTTCACCTGATCCTCTTCTGCGATTGCAAACCTTAGACTGCGTTTACATAGTACTAATTTTGGGCCTTCAAGAATTTCCTTCTACACGATCACATACCTTTTCATGCGATCGCATTGAATAAAAATCCCTGGGCAGATATAAACATTTCAAAACGAGGGTTCTTCCATTTTTAACAAAACTCAAGCTAGAGAGCTCGGATTTGAGAGATTTTCGAGGGCTTTTCAGAGGAAACGATTTGGTAACAATTCCTTACTCCTCTATGACTAAAACCCACTAATCTAATCATGAATTCAACCTTTAATTTCGGATTTTTGAATTAAAATTGGGGTAAAGTTCTTAGACCTAATTGTGAAGATTTGAAAGGGCATTTGACCTCCGATTTGGAAAATTTTTATATGGTTAGACTCGAGATAGTACGAGGGTCCTGAAAATGTAAAAATTATTCGATTCTAAGACGTTGGCCTGAGGGGCATTTTAGTCATTTTACCTATTTTTGCGCCCTAGCTTCAATTTCAATAGTGGGATCAGTTGTTTGCAATATTATTTACGATTTGTAATTGAATTGAATAGATTTGGGCCATTTGGAGTCGGACACTCGTGGCAAGGGCGTCGTTCGCTAGTTGATTTCGTACCGGTTCGAGGTAAGTATCTTGCCTAACCTTATGTGGGGGACTTCCCATTAGGATTTGAGTCTTCTTTGTTGATTGTATTCCTTGCACGCGAAGTGACGAGTGCGTGTTCGGATTTATTTATGGTAAATTGATCCTTTGGGATCTTAGATCCTTGTAATCACCGAATATGAAGTTGTACTTGAAGCCTATTACTTGTGTTAGACTAGGAAAAACATGTCTACCTGATATAATTGCTAAGTTGTTTAATCGTACTACATGAAGCATGCTAGGCTAGTTCACTTATCCATTATATTTAGGAGAGTGGCCCTAGTTAGCCAGTTAGTTGTCGGTATGACCAGGAGATTGATTGGGCACAGGATGCCAATTGTTAGATTTTAGATGCTAGGTCTTCGCGAATTGTGGTTAGTTAGAGAATTGGTGACATTGTGGAAAGAATGGGATAAGACCTTCTGTGAACGTCATTGTATGATAGGAATTATTTACTTGTTTCTTTTTCTTGCTGTGTTGTGACCTTAGGATTTGGGTTGTGATTTTGCCGTCATTTTGTATCATCATTTATTATATTCTTGTTGTTGATTGTTGTATTTACCCCTTATTGTGAATTGTAGCATTTTTGGTTGTTCACGCATTCTTTACATATTCATATGTCATTACCACTGTTCCTATGATTATACTGTTTATCGACCGGTAGGTGCCTTGACTATTCCTCGTCACTACTCCATCGAGGTTAGTCTTGGTACTTACTAGGCACTGCCATGGTGTGCTCATACTACTCTTCTGAACATTTTTGTTGTGCAGATACAGGTACTCCCGCTCAGTTCTGTCACTCTTGGAAGGAGGCGTATTGGTAGAGACTTCAAGCTATATCTGCTACGTCCGCAGACCGAGGAGTACCTTTCCAGCTTTTCTGTAATAAGTATAGTACTTTCGGCATTTTCTCCTTTGTATAGATATTCTTGAGTCAGAGCCTCTTATGTATCCCCTTAACTTATGATTTGTGAGTTTCCGGGTTTTGAGAAGTTTTGTTAGCTTTGAGGATTGTTGTGGTATGTGCCGAGCGGCACCTTAAACCCTGTTTATTTTTCCAGTTCAGTTTTATTTATTTTCTTCCGCAAATTTTGGTTTATCTTCCTCATTGTTAGGCTTACCTAGTCATAGGGACTAGGTGCCATCACGACATGTTCATGGAGAGTGAACTGGGGTCGTGACAAGATGGTATCAGATCACTAGGTTCATAGGAGTCACAGATCACAAGCCAGTTTATTAGAGTCTCGTGGATCGGTACGGAGACGTCTGTACTTATATGCGAGAGGCTATGTAACTATTAGGAAAATTTCACTTCATTTGATTTCCCTGTTGTGCGAGATTTTGACATCCACAATCCTAAACACTCTGTCCTCTACTCTCTCACAGATGGTGAGGACACGTACTACTCGAGGCGATCAGGCACCCGCGCCTCCTGCTGCAGCCGTCGGAGGTCGGGGTCGGGGTAGAGTTCGAGGACGCACACAAGGTGCAGCGAGGGCGCTTGCGCGAGCTACCGCCGAGGTACCACCAGCAGATCCAGCCGGAGTCCAGGCACCTAACGCGCCCACTGCTACTACTACCCTAGCCATTTAGGAGACTTTGGCATAGTTCATGAGTATATATACCACTTTCATTCAGGCAGGATTGCTTCCCCTTATTGCAGCCACATCCCAGGCCGGGGGAGGAGCACAGACTCCCGCCGCCTGCGCTCCTGAGCAGCGAGCGCATGTTGAGTAGGTTCCAGAGATTATTCCTGTGCCACCTGCGGCACCAGTTCAGCCCGAGGGCATGGCAGCAGCGTTCGAGCAGGAGTAGATGAGACTAGAGAGGTTCAAGAAGTATGATCCTCCGATGTTCAGTAGATTAGCATCAGACGATGCCTTGGGGTTTCTTGATGAGTGTTACCGAATTCTCCGTACTATGGGTATCTCTGGATCGAGTGGGGTTTCCTTCACTACTTTTCAGCTTCGAGGAGCCGCCTATGATTGGTGGCGTACCTATGAGTTAGACAGTCCAGATGAGGCAGCTTCACTAACTTGGACTCAGTTTTCACATATGTTCTTGAGAGAGTTTGTTCCTCAGAGCCTCAGGGATGCATGGCGCGTGGAATTTGAGCATTTGCACCAAGGTGCTATGACCGTCTCAGAGTATGCTATCTGTTACACTAGTTTGGCTAGACATGCCTCAGCGTTGGTTTCTACTGTTCGCGAGAAGGTTCGCCGGTTCATTGAGGGGCTTATTCCTAGCATCAGGTCCAGCATGGCCTGTGATTTGGAGATGGATATTCCGTATCAGCAGGTGGTGAACATTGCTAGGAGGATAGAGGGTATGCATAAGAGAGAGAGAGGGCAGGCAGGGTCAGGAGAGAGAGAGCAGACGAGATCAAGAGGGAGAGTTTGAGGAGGCGAGGAGTCCTCGTAGACGGAGGAGATATACATGTCCTTATTTTGGAGGCAGGGTGCGTCATGGCAAAGGTTTTGGGGGTCGGCCAACTCAGTTTGTGCTTCAGACTCAGCATGGTAACTCAAGTGATCATGGGTCTCGGAGTACCCGTACCGCATAGTTCCCACCGCCTATTCAGCAGAGAGGGTGTTTTGAGTATGGAGATACTAGCCACATGGTGAGAGATTCTCCCAGACTTCGGACCGGTGTGTCCCAGCGAGGTGTACAGGCAGGTAGAGGGCACCCAAGAGGGGGAGGCCCGGCTCGTTGATGTGTTCCATATGGCAGGCTTGAGGCCGGTGCGCCAGTTGAATGACATTCAGGTACGGATTTGGTTTATTGTTAAGAGGAACTATATGTAGCCCATCACAGTTCTACCTATCAGGGTGATTTCCTTGTTTGTGTTCCATTTATGGAAGAGCTTCATGATTTGCACTCTATTTATGTGATTATCCTGTTTGGTGGTTCTATGAGTGATGGCCGTTTCTATTGTCTGTTTCTAGCTGTTGTCGAGAGTTACGAGGCTAGTGGTAAATTCCTATTGTTTGTTTGGTAGGTTTGATGTCACTTTTGAGTATTCTTGCTTACGAGTTGTGATTTTCTATTGTGTTGTAAATTATAGACATGATTGATCCAGTGAGAGTTTCTAGATGGTTTAGTATGAGCCCTACTTGTGATTCAGTGATTGAGGGCGGGACCCTCGTGACTTCAGGTGTTTTGATATGTGAGATCGGGCTGTGTGCTGCGGTGAGAGTTGTATCAGTATAAGATCCTTGTGAGTCTTTTATATGCTTTCATTCTTTCTTGATATATGTTTTTGTTGCATTGTGTTTTAGAAGAATTTGTTCTAGTTTGATTTGCTTGTTAGTTCCCTTATGTGTTTCCTTTCTTATACTCAGTCATTTCCGTTCTATGCTTCTTGAGTTTAGCTAGTGGGGTGTGTACCCATTGGTGTTGGCTGAGATTTGGTTAATCGGGTGTTCTGTCATGTGGTTTTCTTGTTTATTGTATCATCACCAGTGTTGTGAAGGTTTGAAAGGAGTTCCTATCAGATATGAGGCTTACGGCTTGTACGGATTTGATCTCAGGCAGGTATTGCTACCAGAAATGTGATTGTGGGCCTATGTGTGAGGATTCATGTTGTGTGGTTGTACTCTGTGTGTGTTGACTTGTATTGAAATGGTTGGTTGAGTCTAATATCAGATATGGATTTGGGATCGGGTCTTTTAGAAAAGGTTGGAAGGTGAGAATTCTGGCTTGATGGCCTACTGGTATTGCTAGGAAGGTTAAATTTCAGTTGAGATGGTGTCGTCATGCTTATGTGGATTGGGTGGACATGGTATCACCCGCGGGTGTATGTGGGAAGTGTGCACTCAGTGACTTGAGGGTTTCAGGTGTGTTCTCTATATTCGTTCGAGGACGAACGAATGTTTAAGTGTGGGAGGATGTAATGACCTGACCGGTCGTTTTTAGAATTCATGCCCTGATCCCCTATTAACTGCTTTCCCTAAGTTCATTTCTGCTATTTTAGGTTTGCTGGGACGTTCGGTATTAGGATTCGGAGTGTTTTGGGACACTTAGTCGCTAAATGAGTGTTTAAGAGTTGAAAAATGGTCTGTATTCGGAACAGTTTGAAGACGACCTCGGAATAGAAATCCGATGGTTCCGTTAGATCCGTTAGGTGATTTCGGGGTTGGGAGCGTGTTCGGAATATTATTTGGAGGTCCGTAGCTCATTTAGGCTTGAAATGGCGAAGTTTGAATTTTTGAAGTTTCTGGTCTGATAGTGAGTTTTTGATCCGAGGGTTGGATTTGAATTTCGGAAGTTGCTGTAGCTCCGTCATGTCAATTGTAACGTGCGTGCAAAATTTCAGGTCAATCAGACGTGTTTTGGTTAGGTTTTTGATCGAAAGCGAGTTTGGTTGGAATTTGAAGTTCTTAGGTTCAAATTATTGATTAATTCGAGTTTCTGGCGTTATTTTAGGTGGTTTAAGGATTGGTACAAGTTTGAATAATGTTATGGGATATGTCCGCAGGTTTGGTTAGGGTCCCGGGGGCCTCGGGTGTGTTTCGGATGCTCAACGGAGCAATTTTGGGACTTAGAGTATTGCAGAAAAATCCACTCAGCTGTTGCAGCCATTTCCTCTCTGCGATCGTAGCCTTACCCATGCGATCGCATAGTACACTTTCAGAGGGGGCTTTTTCCTTCAATGCGATCGCAAAGACTTGTACGCGATCGCATAGTTCTGTTCCCCTTTCTCTGCGTTCGCATTCCTTCTACCGCGTTCGCATAGTAGAGTTTAGGAGCTGGGCCTCAGGGCCAAAATCCTTCTACGCGATCGCATGGCCAGGTACGCGATCACATAGCTTCACCTGATCCTCTTCTGCGATCGCAGGCCTAAGGCCGCGTTCGCATAGTACTAATTTTGGGCCTTCAAAAATTTCCTTCTACGCGATCACATACCTTTTCATGCGATCGCATTGAATAAAAATCCCTGGGCAGATATGAACATTTCAAAATGTGGGTTCTTCCATTTTTAACAAAACTCAAGCTAGAGAGCTCGGATTTGATAGATTTTTCGAGTGCTTTTCAGAGGCAACGATTGGGTAACGATTCCTTACTCCTCTATGACTAAAACCCACTAATCTAATCGTGAATTCAACCTTTAATTTCGGATTTTTGAATGAAAATTGGGGTAAAGTTCTTAGAAGATTTGAAGGGACATTTAACCTTCAATTTGGGAGATTTTTATATGGTTAGACTCGTGAGAGTACGAGGGTCCTGAAAACGTAAAAATTATTCGATTCTGAGACATTGGCCTGAGGGGCGTTTTTGTCATTTTACCTATTGTCACACCTCTTTTTAAGGGCTTACACCCCGCGAAGGGTATAATAAAAAGAGTTTTTCCAATTAAAGGACGGTCAGAATGGGATTAGTTAT
>MU775383.1:39676-67138 GCA_026770625.1 Nicotiana glauca | reverse complement strand
TGGTTTTATTTGAATAAATATTCCCCGATAAGTTCTTATTTGACTGGTTGAGCATGTATTCCTGTGTGTACCTGTGTCGCACGGATGATTCGCGAGCAGGGTATTTGCCTACTTTATGTTGACTGCATCGCATGGATGATTCGTGAGCAGGGTATTTATTTACTTTATGTTGACCGCGTCGCATGGATGATTCGCGAGCGGGGAAAATAGATGCATCTATTGGTTCGAGCCGTTCGACACTCGGCAGTGCAAAATTTACATTTATGTTGGATCGGGCCGTCGCCTCGGCATGATATGCGCATGTTTATGTTACTTACTTGAAGTAATTGATGTAGTTATTGCCTTTTTGGCATGACATGAATTATTGAAGATAGAAGAAAAGAAATCCTGAAAATCCTTTGCTAATTATTAAAGGTTTTACAACCTTGTGAACTAGAGCATGCTATATAAATCCATGAATTCCTCACATTTTAGTATATCATTATTGGACCATTAGTAAGTGTCAAAGTTGACCATCTCGTCTCTACCCCTTCGAGATTAGGCGGGATACTCACGGAGTACACGTTGATCACGTACTCATACTACACTTCTGTGCATTTTTGTCGCACAGGTACTTGATGCATTAGCGGCCTGCTGGGCGCAAAAACACGGACAATTCAGGGACTAGGTGAGCTGTAGTATTCAAGGCAGCCCGTAGCTCTTTAAAGTCCTTTTATAGTAACTATATTTATTTTTTGTCCATTGTATTCCGGACGGATGCTGTGTTGTATTTTGTGTCTTTATCAGTAGTTGCTCATGCACTTGTGACACCGGGTTTCTGGGATGGCTTCAGTAAATAATTGTGCCAATTGGTGTTATTTAAGTTTTAATTCAGGAAAACGATCTTATTTTATGTGAAATAGAAAGAAAAACCTTAGATTTTCAAAGGTATTAAAAGAGGGAATTAATTTGTAATCTAATTAGCTGGCCTGACAGCAATGTCCGGCGCCACCACGACCCTTAGTGGATTTTGGGTCGTGACAACATGGTATCAGAGCACTAGGTTCCTGTCGGTATCACGAGTCATGAGCAAGTCTAGTAGAGTCTCGCGGATCGGTACGGAGACGTCTGTACTTATCCTCGGGAGGCTGCAGGACTGTTAGGAGTATTTCCCTTCTTGGTTTCCTTATCGTGCGGTTCGACTCCTTTGAGGCTTATGCCTTTGATTCCTTCATACTCAATCTTAAGCGACGCGAGTGCTTGCAAGAAATCGAGAATTTGAAGAATTGAAATGGCACTATAAATGTGGTGCGGGATGATTTTCTCGGTATAGTTAATTGGACTATTATAGTTGCTTCATGGAAAGGTATTCTATTATTCAGCTCAGTAACAGATCTTCTGGGAGCCTTGAGGCTAGGCACAGGTTGCCATGATGCTCAGGAGCGATTATTTCTGCAGTGTTAATGTGATGCTAGGATGTTTGCCCACGTGTCGGGGCAGTGGATGAATTGAAGGGAGGTTTACTCAGCATGTAATCAATGGATTCAGCATTTTATTTCTGGCAGAGGAAAAAGGCGGTCATTTTAAAAATGGTCAGATGTGGGCTAGTGAAAGTAATGAGACTTGGTAATTGCAAGCGTGGTGGAGCTCTCTTCTATAATGGAGTGTCGTGGCCCTATTGGAACGTACCAAGACCGTGGATGTTATAATCTGCTACAATTTGCCTTATGGCAGGATATTATGAAATAGTATTAGAGATACGACTATCAGTTGTTGCATGGTGTGGTGGTTCAAGATCGAATCAGAATCTCTAATATTGACGGATCGATAAAGATGGCATTCGGAAAGGCTTAAAGATTAGTAGCTATTTTGGATTCAAGTACTATGAAGATAGATTTTAATTAAGGCAACAATTGAGCAGCAAAGTATGAGGAAGGACGTGTGGGAAGTGTCAGCTGGTGTTTAAAATTTCTGAAAAGCCGAGTATGAGAAGTAAGGTCGAGTGACCGATTAAGGAGACGAGTTCCGCCAAAGTGGGAGAGTGGCGGGGGTTGCATACAGGCTTGGTAGTAAGAAGACTATGCGCCTTAAGGAGAGTTTGGATCAAATTGGGGATTTTGAGGATTTGTGAGTGGAGCCTGCGGGTATCATATGAAGTATGGGCTATTGGTGTCATAGAAGATGTACCTCGTGCAGTGGCGTGGGAAGATGTCGGGAGGTGATTCCCCTAGGTGGGTTATTCCCCATGAGTAGATTAGCGGTCGCGTGATTGGCAAAGCTTCTGCAAGGAATTATATTGGTTGTTCAACAAAGAGGTCGGTCGTGCGAATGTGGATGATGTCTCAGAATATGAAAGATGGGGATGTACAGGAATATCCCAAGCGATTTTGATAATTGGTGGCGCAAGGTTAAGTCAATAAGAGGTAAAAAGGCCGGGCGAACTCAAGAACAGTGAAATGATGGCTTCAAGCTAAGTGGTAGAGTCCCACCACTTATGATTGGGCTGTATGATTAACAACTTACGTGATTTCTGGATATTAGCATATTGATAGATTAATTCAGCTATGAGAAAAGACCAGAAGTAGTAAATTGAGCGGAGGAATTATTAAGGATGTGCTATGGTTAGCCTTATGGGCTCATGTTCGAACTTGAGAAAAGATTCAGAATTTATGCCTTGTATAGAAGCGGGTTTAAAGGGGAGTGGTTCTGCCAGGTGCTTCGTTGAGAGGGTATTAATGTGCTAGAAGATTCATAGAGTTGATTATATTCTGGACCAAGTCAGAGCGGGTGGCTCTCAGTAACAGTCCTAGTAAACTCAAGAGGTAAAGTGTGGTGTAGCATTTAAGTGATATGAAAGAGTTCGTGGGAATTGAGACAGCCTGGTCTCGTGATTCAAGTTCACTCGGGGTGAGTGTAGATGGAGTACGTTATGTGTTGAATAGAGTTACTATTATTTCCAAGGCAATCAAGGATAAATTGGAAGGAGGTAGATTGGTTAGCCATAGTTAAATTTGGCATGTTGGGGTCAGTGATCAGTTCATTTAGCGTGATCAAGTTATGTGTATTATTTGTGGCGGTACGTGTGAGGCTTGTCGGCCGCCGTAATTGATGTTATTCAGAAGCATTCTTCTGTATTGGCCTGTTAAGTGGAAGCGGATTCCGAAAGGGAAATGGTGGCTTGGACCACTACTTACAGATTTGCATATTCTACGGTTATGGGAATTTACCTGGGTGAAGCTATGATTCTCCTGAAGTGAGTCAAGTGCAAGGTCCTACCGTATATTGGCACGTTGGGTGCGGCGAGAGGTATGGCAATGTGAAGTGAGGATCAAGGTTGCAGTTTGGTACTGGTAAGGATGTCACGGGCTTGGATGGGCAAGGAAGGGGTTGAATGATTAAAGTAAATTGTTATTGTATTCAGCATCGCCTGAGATAGATGTTTTGTGGAAAAGCTTTGCATCCTGGTTAAGGATTCTTGATCTCTTTTCAGCATTAGAGAATCCGATGGTAGATGTGCAGACCGTTATTTATTTCGGAAGGTTTTAGGAGCGTGTCCCATGGGATGATTGTATAAGTGCGACGTGTAGTCACTTGATTGGCTAAGTTTTTAAACCAAGTACGAGGGTTGTGGTAATATCATTAATTTGAGGATTTATGCCTGAAGGGCACCTTGTTTATTAGGTTATAAACCGAGGAGGTTTGCTCCGGTTATGATGGTTGTTCTGGTGTGTTATGAGAAGAGGGAAATTAGTATGGACCATTGAAAGGTTATGGGCTTAATTCAATGTGATCACGATCGACTTGAGGTCGGTGGATGGGTTTAAATGTGAATATGGGCTCTATGACAGGCCAGTTGGATTCATTTTAGTAATGCGTTCCTTATGGAGTAGTTAGGGTGTTATCTTGTTGTCAGATATTTCATGAAGCGATACATTGTGCCGTATAAGTTGTGAGACGGCTTGGTAAATTTTTATATGTTGAGGCTCCGCGTGGCGATAATGTTATATGAGTAGAATGGCTCTTGAGATTTAAATCTTGTATCGCACTTCGGTGTGCCCGAGTTTGTGGATTATAGCATTAGATGTCTCCCCAAGGAATGGTATTATACACATAGTGTGTTTACGAATGATATTCGGTATTTTCTTGTAATGAGCAATTTAGCTCGACGTACATCTCCTTATGTGAGTTCTATAGGTGGATCGGGTGGCACGCCGCCATGGGTATGTTATTTTGATCGGGTTGCACGCCGCAACAGTGTGATGTTCAGCACAGTTCCCCATACCTGTTTTATGTGCTTCGTATCCTGCCTTTTGAGGAAAGCTCGTATTAGCTGTGATCCCGCATCGCATACATGATTCGCGAGTGGGGTGTTTGTTTAGTATGTTGCCCGCGTCACATGTATGATTCGCGAGCGGGGTAATTGAACTTCCCTTTTCGAGTTCATTTTCCTTTTGTATCTCATCCTAATTGGTAGCCTATTGGCACATTGTGACATCATATAGGACTTTTGATCATGTCTGGAGGGCTTATTGCCTGCGCAATTCGTACTGGGTGAGACGACGCTATGGGATTTAGGATCGGTGATATCTGATTATATGAAGTATATGAAGGAGCAAAGATCATTAATTGGTCCAGAATGTGGTGATGTTTCTTGTTAGAAGTGTAGACTCAATGATTGGTTGACTCGACAGTTGATTATGAATTTTGGCACATTTCATCCGTCGTGGCGGTATTGTAAGAGTTAGAGTAAGACTTGTTTATGTCATAATGTGCAATGGGAGCATCTGACTGGTTGAATGTTGGCTAAGTTGATCAGAAAATATTATCGTGGTCCTGTGGGTTATGTGTTGCAAAGCAAGAATTCAGCAAGGTTATGCAGTTATGTTGGGTACAGCGTGTTGTGAATGATTTGGTGATCTTATGTTGAAATCAGGCCTGGCATAGAATTCTGGATGTTGGAATTGGGCTCTAAGGCTTATTTGCCTGAATCAAAAAGGGAATATCTTTAGGATTTATCGAGCTAATGTGCCCGGCTAAGTTGTGGTAGCACGGGAGGGTGCTTGAAGTGCTAAACAGTGATTTCAGGCTACTTCAGTATAGTTCTCAGCACGTTCGAGGACGAACGTATATTTAAGTGGAAGAGAATGTAACGACCCGACCGGTCATTTCGAGCCCTAGTGCGTCGTTCACCAGTCTGAGGCCATGAGCATCTTCATTTCAGGTATATTGACTTGTGTGTATGGTCGGAATTGAAATTCAAGAAGTTCGGAGTTAAATTTAAATGAAAATTCTCATTTCAGAAGCCTTAAGTTGGAGAAAATGGCAAAGATTGGAATTTTGAGTAAACAACCTCGGAATCAAAATTTGAAGGTTCCAGCAGGTTCGTATGATGATTTCAGACTTGAGCGTATGCCCGGATTGGGTTTTGGATAACTCGGGAGCGTTTTGGCGCCTATTGTGGAAGTTGGCATTTTAGAAGATATTCCATAAGTTTTGTTTGAAGTGCATTTCGGTGTTATCAACGTCCGTTTGGAATTTAGAGACTGTGAATAGCTCCGTATAGTGATTGTGGAGTTGGGGGCGCGATCGGAAGTGAATTCGGAGGTCTGTAGACCATTTTGAAGCCATTTGGCTAAAGATAGAAAGTTGAAGGTTTTTGGACAGTTTGATCGGGGGGTTGACTTTTTGATATCGGGGTCGAAATCAAATTCCGAAAGTTGGAATAGGTCCGTAATGTCAAATATGACTTGTATGCAAAATTTGAGGTCAATCAGACGTGTTTTGATGGGTTTAAACATCGGAAATAGAAGTTGGAAAGTTCAAAGTTCATAAAGCTTGAATTGAGGTGTAATTCATGAATTTAGCGTTGTTTGATATGATTTGAAGCCTCGAGCAAGTACGTAATGTGTTTTGGGATTGGTTGGTATGTTTGGTTGGGGTCCCGGGGGCCTCGGGTGGATTCCGGGTGGTTGACGGATCAAAAATTAGATTTTTGGAAGAGCTGAGTTTGCTGGTATCGGGTATTTCCGCTTCTGCGGAAATAGCACAGCAGAAGCGGCCCCACAAAAGTGAGGAAGTCACTGCAGAAGCGGTTGGCAGTAAAGGGACCAGGGACCGCTTATGCGGTCAGTTAACCGCAAAAGCGGAGGCGCAAAAGCGGTAGGGGCACCGCAGAAGCGAAATGGTCCGAAGGGTCATGGGCCGCAGATGCGGTCAAGGTTCCATAGAAGCGGGACCGCATCTACGGAAGAAGGGATCGCAGAAGCGGAAAATGGGGCCAAGCCCCGAACCGCAAAAGCGGCCAAGAATCTGCATAAGTGGAACCACATAAGCGGTAATAATTCCGCAGAAGCGGAAACGACTGAAGGCAGAAGCTTAATTTAAGTCGTGATTTGGTTCATTTCTCTCATATTTTCATGGCTTGGGGCGATTGTGGAGAGCTTCAAGGAGGGGATTTCGCCATCAATGTTAAGGTAAGTTATTCCCACGTATTATAAGTTAAATACATTGATCATGTATGAGATTAAGCATGAGAATTAGTGTAAATATTGGGGTTTTGGTTAGAAACCTAGAAAATTATAAAACTTGGATTTTAGCCACGATTTTGAGAATGGAAGTAGGAGAAAATTATATATTTGAGTTCCTAAGGTCATGGGTAACTTTTATCTTCGAAAAATTTCGGATTCCGGGCACGTGGGCCCGAGGGCATTTTGGTCAACTCCTCATTCGGAGTTAGGAATGGTTATAAATTGAGTTGTAAGGTATAGTTGAGCATATATTAGTGGATTTATATTATCGTTGTCTAGTTTTGGAGCATTATGCGTTGGTGCAAGTCTTCGAAAGAATGTAGAATGCCGGTTATGAGTCTTCGGAGCGAGGTGAGTCTCCTTTCTAATCTTGTGAGGGGGAATTTACCCCATAGGTGAAGTAAATTATTATGTGCTCCTATTTTTGGGGGGCTACATACGCACGGGGTGATGAGATTCGTGCGTAGCTACTATCATGCTATTGTCTGGGTAGTCTAGGACCCAAATAGCATGTTATACATGGATTATAGTGAACCCATTTATGGTTTGAACTGCCTAAATCTCATTAAAATTAGTAAATGAATTTCAAAGGGGTTAAGCTTCATTCTTAAAAATTGTTAATGGAGAATTGGTTTTATTTGAATAAATATTCCCCGATAAGTTCTTATTTGACTGGTTGAGAATGGATTCATGTGTGTACCTGTGTCGCACGGTTGATTCGCGAGCAGGGTATTTGTCTACTTTTTGTTGACTGCGTCGCATGGATGATTCGTGAGCAGGGTATTTGTTTACTTTATGTTGACCGCGTCGCATGGATGATTCGCGAGCGGGGAAAATAGATGCAACTATTGGTTCGAGCCGTTCAACCCTCGGCAGTGCACAGTTTACATTTCTGTTGGATCGGGCCGTCGCCTCGGCATGATATGCGCATGTTTATGTTACTTACTTGAAGTCCTTGATGTAGTTATTGCCTTTTTGGCCTGACATGAATTATTGAAGATAGAAGAAAAGAAATCCTGAAAATCCTTTGCTAATTATTAAAGGTTTTACAGCCTTGTGAACTAGAGCATGCTATATAAATCCATGAATTCCTCATGTTTTTGTATATCATTATTGGACCATTATTAAGTGTCAAAGTTGACCATCTCATCTCTACCACTTCGGGATTAGGCGGGATACTCACGAAGTATACGTTGATCACGTACTCATACTACACTTCTGTGCATTTTTGTTGTACAGGTACTTGATGCATTAGCGGCCTGCTGGGTGCAGAAACACGGACAATTCAGGGACGAGGTGAGCTGTAGTATGCAAGGCGGCCCGTAGCTCTTTAAAGTCCTTTTCTAGTAACTGTATTTATTTTCTGTCCATTGTATTCCGGACGGATGTTGTGTTGTATTTTATGTCTTTATCAGTAGTTGCTAATGCACTTGTGACACCGCGTTTCTAGGATGGTTTCAGTAAATCTTTTTGCCAATTGGTATTATTTAAGTTTGAATTCAGGAAAATTTTATGTGAAATAGAAAGAAAAACCATAGATTTTCAAAGGTATTAAAAGAGGGAATTAATTGGTAATCTAATTGGCTGGCCTGACAGCAATGTCCGGCGCCACCACGGCTCTTAGTGGATTTTGGGTCGTGAAAATAAACTTTGCCCATAAACTCACGAACTCAAATATATGATTTTCTTTAAATTTCATACTCAAAATCATGGTCAAATTCTAAGAACAATAATTTTCTAGGTCTTTCCCTCAAAACCCAAAATATTTCTATACAATTCATGCTTAAATCCACACATAATTGATGTATTTAACTCATAATAGGTGGGGATATCTTACCTTGTCGTTGATGACAAAAATCCTCTCATGAAGCTCCCCCAAAAATCGCCTAATCCATGAAAAATGGGTGAAATGAACTCAAACCCCGATTTAAAGTATCCCTTCTGCCTCCAGCGATTTCTGATTCTGCGGAAATATTTCCGCTTCCGTGGTCCCCCTTTTGCGGACAAAATGCCGCTTCTGCGAACACTTGGCTCCATCCCAAATTTCGCTTCTGCGCTTCTGCTTTTGCGGATCTAGGGCCGCTTCTGCGGTCTTATGCTACTTCACATCCAGCCGCTTCTGCGGGGCCGCTTCTGCGGTCCCATATCCGCAGAAGTGGAAGTACTAGAAGTAGCAGCTCTAGCCCTTCTTCAACTCCGAATTCGATCCGTTAGCCACCCGGAATCCACCCGAGGCCCCCGAGACCTCAACCAAACCTACCAACCAATCCTAAAATACACTACGGACTTGCTCTAGGCCTCAAATCATATCAAACAACGCTAAAACCGTGAATTACAACCCAATTCAAGCTTTATGAACTTCAAAATTTCAAACTTCTACTTCCGATGTTTAAGCCTATCAAATCACGTCCGATTGACCTCAAATTTTGCGCACAAGTCATATTCAAAATGATGGACCTACTCCAACTTTCGAAATTGGATTCCAACCCCGATAAAAAAGTCCACCTCCGGTCAAACTACTCAAAAACCTTCAAATCTTTATCTTTAGCCAAATGGCTCCAAAATGACCTACGGACCTCCGAATTCACTTCCGATTGTGCCCCCAACTCCAAAATCACCATACGGAGCTATTCACAATCTCAGAATCCCAAACGAACATTGATAACACAGAAATACATTTCAAGCCAAACTTATGAAATTTCTTCTAAAATGCTAACTTCCACAATAGGTGCCAAAATGCTCTCGGGTTATCCAAAACCCGAACCAGGCATACGCCCAAGTCCGAAATCATCATACAAACCTGCTGGAACCTGCTGCCCAAGTCCGAAATCTAAGAACTGCTCGAAGCTCGAGGACAATACCTGGCAATGTGCCTCATGTCGCCACAAGTGAAACAGGCCCTCGGAGGACGGCTCTGGGAACTCTGAAGCGGCTATGCACTGATAGGTGCTGATTGTGCACTGTAGGACTGCTGGTCTGAATACTGCCCACAAAAACCACAATCACGTGGGGCACCTTGAGAAACCTGGAGGGCTGACTGGAAAGGCCTAGAAGGCTGACCCCTATCATAAGAATCCCTGCCTCCAGATGAGGCACCACTGAATTGAGTGACGGGATCTCTTGTCTGCCATGTAACCACCCCATGTGGCAATACCATCTCGATCCTCCAGGCCATATTGGCCGCCTCCTGAAAAGTGATACCACTCCCACCTCTCTAGCAATCTGGAGACGAATTGGCTGAATCAAACCATCAATAAATCTCCTCACTCTCACTCTCTCTCTCTCTGTGGGGAGTATGACAAGAGCATGGTGAGCTAGATCGATAAACCTAGTGTCACACTAAGTGATCGTCATAGAACCCTGCTGGAGGCGCTCAAACTGCCTCCGATGAGCATCCCTCTGAGTAACGGGGAGGAACTTCTCCAGAAACAACTCTAAAAACTGATCCCAAGTCAAAGACTGTGACCCTGCTGGTCTGGCTAAACAGGAATCCCTCTACCAAGTCTTGGCAGATCCAGATAGATGGAATACACCAAAATCAACTCCATTGGACTCCACAATGCCCATGTTCCGAAGAACCTCGTGGCATCTATATAAGAAATCCTAGGGGTCCTAGCAAAGAGCTTGGTGAACCTATCCAACCTCCTCAAAGAATTTGCGGACATAGCCACTCCATCGTCGGTCTAAACTACTAACCCCGGCTGAACTGCCATAGCTAGCTGAACTGCCAGAATCTGACCCTGGGGAGCTACCTGCTCCGAAGTACGTACAGCATGAGTTTGAGCTCCTCCTCCAGCCTGACAAGTGGCTGGTTCTATAGGAAGCAATCCTGCTCGGGTGACACTCTCCATGAGGCCTACCAATCGGACTAGAGCATCCTGAAGAACTGGGGTAGAAATAAACCCCTCTGGGACATGAAGTGGGCCCACCGGAACTGCTGTGGCTGGGGACGGAACCTCCTCATCAAAGTCAACCTGAGGCTCCGCCTCTGGTGCTGCTGCTCGGGGCTGAGCTCTGCCCCTACCTCGTCCCCTAGAACGGCCTCGTCCTCTGCCCCTAGCGGGAGCTGCCTGGGGCTCGAACTGCTGATCTGAAGATGAGGAAGTGCGTATTCTCGCATCTGCGAGAAAACAGAGTAGAAGTTCAATTAGCATTGAGAAACCAAACTGCACGACAAGAAAGAACAAAGGAGAGATTTTTCCTAACTTGGCAGCCTCTGGGGGATAAGTACAGACGTCTCTGTACCGATCGCTCAAACTCTACTAAGCTTGTCTGTGAGTTGTGAGACCTATGTAACCTAGGGCTCTAATACCAACTTGTCACGACTCGAATTTCCCACCCTTGGGAGTCGTGATGGCGCCTACTGGTAGAAGCTAGGCAAGCCAAATTTAGTTACTTTTTCTTTAATAAACAAATCCTTTTAACACCAAAGGATCAACCCATATCGTGCAACTTTAATCTTGTAAAACATATGTCATCACAGAGGTGAGAGAATTGTCTATGCGGATTCAATATCCGACTCTTTCAATCCTTCTCTGTAGATTTCAAATTCATCAGGAGTCCACCGGCATATTAAATTATTAGTACAGATACAAGGTCTAGCCAAAAATTACTGGATTCATTGGGTTCATATGAACCCATAATCTTCGCACTTGATTTGCCCTTGAATAACAACAACAACGACCCAGTAATAACCCCACAAGTGGGGTCTGGGGAGGGTAATATATACACAGACTTTACCCCTACCCCGAGAGGCAGAGAAGCCTTAAACAATGAAAAGTCAACATTAATAAGCGAAAGTCTTAAATTTTAAATAGCTAAAAAAAATACTGAATTCCAACATAATATCTACCCAAGAAGTGGAGTCACATACTCACGAACATCTAAGACATACTAATACAAACTCTGAAAGAAATATGAATCTTTTTATCTTGAAATAATGAGATGATAGTCTAATGTAAGGATAGAAGGGAGACGTTGGGCCCGCGGACGTCTGCAAGGCTACATCGGGTCTCTCTGGACTGAAAGTCTGCTCCCGTACTAAAGATGCTACTGCTGCTCGAAACCTGGACCTATGCAAAAATGCACAGAGTGTAGCATCAGCACAACCGACCCCATGTGCTGGTAAGTGTCTTGCCTGACCACGACGAAGTAGTGGCGAGGCTAGACTGGACACTACATAAACCTATGCAGATATATGTACAAGTACAATGGAAGAATAGCAAGAACATAACAATTTAAACTAGGGAGGGGGATCATGCTTCAGGGGTAACAGATAGAAACAAAATATCAGGAATAATGGTACGTACATCTACAGCTTAACTTCTAGCAACAATGAAAAGACAAGGCAACTTTCATATTCAACTCATCTCGTTGCAGGCGTGCAACCCGATCCCATTTCTCAATATCTCGTGGTAGGCATACCACCCGCTCCCATTTCAATATCACTAGTGGTAGGCATACCACTCGCTCCCCTTTCAATATATCATGTGGTAGGCGTACCACTCGCTCCCATTTCAATATATCATTTGTGGTAGGCGTACCACTCACTCCCATTTCAATATATATCATGTGTGGTAGGCGTAACACTCGCTCCCATTTCAATATATCATGTGTGGTAGGCGTACCACTTGATCCCATAATATATCATATGTGGTAGGCGTACCACTCGCTCCAATTTCAATATATCATGTGTGGTGGGCGTACCACCCGCTCCCGATACTTTCAACATAGTACACAATACAATCCCAGCTAAGGAACAATCACAACAAGTCAAACATCCTGACAAGGGAGAGTCAGCTATAACCAATCCTATTCAACTTCTTCTTGGCACAACTGATATCAATATTCAGTCGCAACTTTCATAGGATCAAACAAGAGTACACAATTAGAAAAAATTAAGAGTCACGGTCATGCTCGACACCGACGCATGGATACTCGTCACCATGCCCATACGTCGTACCCAACACAAAACAAATAGCAATTATGACTCAACTCTTAATCCCTCAAGCTAGGATTAAACAAGCACTTACCTCAAACTTCCACGGCCAATTCAATCCTCAACAACCGCTTTCCCTCTCTAATTAGGCTCCAACTCAACCAAATCTATGCAATAATGACCTCACAATACAATATATGCTAAACAAATCAAACCCAATATCTAGTTATAGCTTTTTAATCCATATACCCCATGATGAGTGGTGATTTTACCACTCATTCTAGCCTCTTTTCCTTAGCTTTTATGTCCTTTTAATTACGAAATGAGGTTGTTTATGGTGGTTATTGTTAGATTTTCAGGTACATGATGCTACGACATCATTTGAGTTGAATTGAAGTGGAATTGAGCTAAAGAGAGTGAAACAATGCAAAACTCCCAGTGATTCCGCTTCTGCGGAAGTTTGGTCGCGGAAGCGACCTCGCTTCTGCGTAAATTTAACCGCTTCTGCGTTTCAGGCATGGATTGAGAAATTCCGCTTTTGCGGAGGAAAAAGCGCAGAAGCGTGATCGCTTCTGCGAAGAGAGAAACCGCTTTTGCGAAAACAGCTGTGAATTGAGAAATCGCTTCTGCGGTCACAGTATCGCTTCAGCGATGTCGCTTCTGCGACTCTTGTATCGCTTCTGCGGAGCTTTGCAGGAATTCAATTTTGCGCTTCTGCGATGAGGTCTCCGCTTATGCGGAGCTGCACCTATAATGGTCCTTCCGCAGGTGCGGGAATCGAGCATCAGACCTGGGGCAAAAACGACATTTCATAATTTCTCATCCCAAATCATTTTTATACTCGTCAAAGCAGACATTTGGGGGGATCTTTGGCTTATTTTCAGTCCATATAGACTAGAGAAAACATTTTTGGAATGTAGGGTTTTGCACACACACTTGGGTCTTGAAGATTGAAGCTTGTGGTTAAGATTTTCTTACCCATTTATGTTTATTTCTTCATTTTCTTGCTTTGTATTGAATATTTAAGTGTGTAGTATTTATTTCCAACACTTGAACCTTGTTTATGGAAATATTCATATTTAAAGTGTGGATTAAATACCTTGTTGTGCTTATGTATTGAATGATTTTTATATATTTATGAAGTGAGTTATTGTTACTTTAGTTATTCTTGTTCTTTAATGTTTCCAAAGGCTAACCCTAGGACTCGCCCATTAAATCCGAATTAATTTTGGAAAATATAATTTGGGGTTGGGAAAGATTAATTAACAAGAGCATGAGGCGTTAACACTCCTTTTTATAGATTCTACCTAGGGATAGGATTGAACTACTTGTAGCCTTCCGGGTGTGCTTAATCTTCTAATTGTGATTAGAGATAATTCAATTAGGAAATCTTGTTAGTTTTCGGAAAAAGCTAATTAAGAATTATTATCTGTGGCTAATTAGCATAAACTCGCTCATATTTGTAAAATCGTAAAATACATTGGATCGTTACTTAAGTGTAATTCCCGATGCAACCATACTTGTAGCCATTGATCATTTTATTTGCTTTCTAGGTTAGTTTATATTTCCGTATTTAGATATAAAATACCTTTTCAACCAACATTCTTAGTTTTTGGCACTGCGCAACTAGCGATAATTTTCTTACATTCCTAATCGCCTACACATTGTTCTCTGTGGGATTCGACCCCGACTCATAGTTGGATAAATTATATTGCTGCGACCGTGTCTATTGCTTTTTAGCAGTGGATTTGGACTCACCACCCCAAAAGGTCAAAAATGCCCCCAGGCCCACATGGTCAAATCCTGAGGTTCGAACCAAAATCCGATTACCCATTCCCTCATGAACTCAAATATATAATTTATTTTGGAATCGGACCTCGAATTGAGGTCCAAAACCCCCAATTTTAGAAAATCAGGTTCTACCCAAAATTTCCAAATTTCCCCATTAAAATCTTTGTTTTGAAGTTGAAAGTATGTTTAAAGATGTTAAGGAGCAAAGAAAATGAGTTAGAAATCACTTACCAATCGTTTTGGAGAAGAAGAATCGTTTGGAAAATCGCCTGTTATGTTTTGGATTTTTGAAAAAGTGAAAAATAATTGAAATTCTCGACTTTATATACCCCCCTAAATCTCCAGACCGCAGAAAAATGGACCGCGGCTGCGCTGAAGAACTGGACAAAATACAACTCTCTGAATCCTCCAGTGCGGACCGCACAAAAATGGAACGCGGCCGCGCTGGTTGACCTGGATATTGCTGGCTCTCTGAAGTTAGCTACGCGGACCGTGCATGGACGACCGCGGCCGCACAGCTTCCATTTCGGACCGTGCTAAGGCAACCATGGCCACACAGTACGCAATGCGGAGCGCGCTAGGGCGACCGCGGGCGCGCTGGAGCCTGCAACTCTCCTAAACCTACAACACCTGGTATTTTTAAGTCTAAGACCACCCGGGACCTACTCAAAATTCACCCGTCCCCTCGAGGTTTCAAACCGAACATTCACACAACCACAAAAATATCCTACGAACTCATCCGTGCGATCAAACCGCCAAACAATATCATAAACATCAAATTAGGCCTCAAGACCCATGATTTTCTTCCAATTTTCATAAAACATCCAATTTAGAGTTTTTAATCCTAAACACGTCAAACGACGTCCGAATTTAACCAAACTTACAAAAGGTTCTTAAACCATATATAAGACTTGTACAGAGCGTCAAAACCAAAATACGAGCTCGATACCACAGTTTTTTAATCAAATTTCATTTCCAATTTCCTTAATTATTTTCAGAAAACAATTTCACATGAAAATTTATTTCTCGAGCTTGGGACCTCGGAATTTAATTCCGGGCATGCACCCATTTCTCATATTTTCCTCCGGGACCGTCAAATCACGGGTCCGGGTTCGTTTACCAAAAACATTGAACGAAGTCAAACTTCATCCAGTAAATACCAAGATTTAATATTTTTCTCAAAAATTTAATATTTAAACTTTCCGGCTATACGCCCGGACTGCGCACACAAATCGAGGCAATCCCAAATGAGGTTTCTAGGGCCTCAGAAGTACAGGGTGAGTAAGGAAACAAGTGAGGACCCTTTGGGTCATCACAGTATACGGCTCTCTTAGAGCCTAAGTTTTTTTTTCTTTGTTACTTATAGTGATTCCTACAGGCAGGGGTGTAAAATTAGTTTCTATGCCGCAAAATGTGGCTTAGCGATATGAAATACCATATCTCTGGTAATCTTAATTTTAAACTAGGAAATTTTACAAATATAGGCAATAAATTTGGGATTACCTGGTTGGTTGCTGGGGCGGAAAATCTGGTTGTTCCAACTTGCATTTTTAATAAATTAAGTTGCTGTATTTTTTTAATATGTTGCCACTTGGCTTTGTAATAACTTGCCACTTTGCTATATGAGAAGACAAACTTTCTTGCTTTAATATATATATATATATTTATATATATTCTTCCTAACAAAAAAATCAAATCATGGTGTATTTGAATTAGCCTGATAATTTGGTGACAGAGATTCTAGTGAGGTTGCTTGTGAAATCTCTTTTACGATTCAAATGTGTGCATAAGAAATGGTACCCTCTTATTACAAGCTCTTTTTTTTTTGCTAGAGAACACCTTCATGACAAAGAAAATCCTAGCCGTCTCTTAATACCTACTAGTATATACACCCGCGCGATGCGCGGACACAAATATGAAATTGTACTTTTGGTTATTAGAATGACCTTAAATTTTGAATCTCCCAGATAACATGTTTCTTTTTATTTTTATTTTATATCGGTAACAATCCAACTCCTTGATTTAGTACTTGTATTTGGTCAATATTAAATAGTACTAAACATATCACGTTTGTGATATGTCTTGTTTGAGCATATTATTTAATAAAATTCTTACTACCACTTTATGTTTCACCGCAAATTCGAATAAGTCTTATCCTTTTACATTTTCACCCAAAACAACTCTCTCTATAATCTTTGCTTATTGCATTATCTATTACTTAACAATGTTATATTCTTATGATCTTTTATTAGCTTACCAATTGACTTGATATCTTGCTTATTACCCTTTTGATAAACATATATAAATTTAAATTTTTTTATTCCTAAAATTTAATTTATTTTTAGACTTTTATCCTCTTACTTGAAACTCTTTTTTCACTTAAATCTTTTAATAATATTTTTCAGTATTATTTAATTATTTAATATACTTATACTTAATTAATTCAAAGTATAAATATTCTCACACTATCTCGATTTTCCTCTTTATACAACCTCTTCCACACTATGAATTTTTAATTAATTTTTACATTAATTTTTACCAATAAATAAAATATCTAATATCAAATTTTATTTTAAGTTATAACCTTGAATTAGTTTTGTCACAATCCAAAAATCCACTAAGGGTCGTGGTGGCGCCGGAAACAGCTGTCAGGCAAGCCAACCAAATTACTTAATCAAAATCTCAATTTATTACTTTTGAAATCTAGGATTTTCCTGCAAATTTAGTAATTTTAAAGAATATTGTCTCAAATCAAATTTAAATGATAAGCAGTTAATGCAATACTTCAAACCATCCCAGAACCCGGTGCCACAAGTGCATGAGCATCTGCCGATAAGAAAATAAAATGCAACATCCGTCCGAAATACAGTGGATAGAAAATAAATACAATATACCAAAAGGGACTACACTAGCTGCGGGTCACCTCGAATAATGCAACTCTCCTAGTCCTAGAATCATACGCGTTGCTACGCCCAGTAGGCTGCTAGAGATACATATACATGTGCAAAAAAATGCACAAAAGTGTAGTATGATTATGTAAACAACGTGTACTCAATGAGTACCCCGCCTAATATCGAAGAAGTAGAGACGAGATGGTCAACTTCGACACTTACTAGGGGTCAATAGACAATTTACTAACAATGTGAGGAAATCATGGATTTATATAACAGTTCTAATTCACGAAGCTGGAAAACAGGTAAACACCTTTAACAAATAATAAGAGATTTTCAACGATATATTTTCATCATCTTATCAATTTATATCAAGCCATGAAAAGAAATATCAACATTTAAAAGTCTCGGACAAAAATATATATATCATGAGCAATCATGCCGAGGCGACGACCTGATCCAATAGAAATAAAATGTACACTTGCCGAGGGTCGACGACGCGCCTATAGATGCATCTATTTAATCTGCCGAGGCGTTCGACCCGTTCCATAAATAAACACATACCCTGCTCGTGAATGATGCATGCGACGCAGGTACACACAGAGATACATGCTCAACCAGTCAATTAAGAATTTATCGGGGGATATTTATCCGAATAACATAATTTCTCTTTTAATGATTCAGGAAAAATGACGTTTAATCCCTTTTTAAATTCATTTACTAATCCAAGGTGATATAACCAATTAAAGCTATCAATTGGTCCATAAATAATCCAAGTATAACATGTTTGTGGGTCCTAACTACCCGGACAATAGCATAATAGAAGCTACGCATAGACTCTCGTCACCCCGTGCATAGTAGCCCCCGTAATTAGAAGCACATAATCAATTATTTCACCTATGGGTACAATTCCCTCTTACAAGATTCGAAAGGAGACTCACCTCGCTCCGAAGCCAATATTCCGATTCAAGAACGTGCCCAAACCTCCCATTTAGAGCCGAACAATCCACAACTATTCAAATAATGTAAGAACTGGTCAAAACATGCTTAAAGGTTCATATTCTAACTATCAAACCAATTTCCCAACCGTAAATTCAAGGTTCTTATAAATCCGACCCTAGGCCCACGTGCCCGGATTCTGAAACTTTTCAGAGGAAGTTGTTCTTTATAACCTAAGGATCAAAACTATATGATTTCTACTCCATTCTATAACCAATTTCGTGGTTAAACCTTGTTTTTAACAAAACCCTAGGTTTTACTCTATTCCCATGATTTTCACTAATTTTACATATGTTAATCTACCCAAAACTCAAGAATTAAACTAAGAATAGGTGGGATAACTTACCTCAAAATGCTAAGGGGAAATCTTCCCTCAAAAGCTCCCAAAATCGCCCATGAAATGAGTGAAAAGTGAGCAAAAATGGTCATAAGCCCGAATAAATGAAGGCCACTGCCTTCTGTGATTTCCGCATATGTGGTCTTGGGTCGCATCTGCGACCACCGCTTCTACGGAAGAAAGATTGCTTCTACGGTCTGGGGCACTTCTGCGGGCCGGCCTACCGCTTCTGCGGATTTGGGCCGCATCTGCGGTCTAGGGCTACCTGGCCTTGGGCTGCTTCTGCGGTCTCGCACCTGCGGCCAACCAACTGCAGGTGCGGCTATGACAGAAGCAGATGCTTCAGCACTTTCCAAAATATCCATTTTGATCCAATAACCACCTGGAATCCACCCGAGGCCCCCGGGACCCCAACCAATCATACCACCCAGTCCCAAAACACATTACAGAGTTGCTCGAGGACTCAAATCATATCAAACAATGCTAAAACAATGAATTACACCCCGATTCAATATTTATGAACTTCGAAATTTCAAACTTTTACTTCCAATGTTTAAATCTATCAAATCACGTCCGATTGACCTCAAATTTTGCACACAAGTCATATTTGATATTATGGACCTACTCAAGCTTTCGGAATCAGATTCCGACCCCGATATCAAAAAGTCAACTTCCGGTCAAACCTCCCAAAACCTTCAAATTTCTATTTTTAGCCAAATGACACCAAAATGACCTACGGGCCTCCGAATTCACTTCCAATTGCGCTCCCAACTACAGAATCACCATACGGAGCTATTCACAGACTCGGAATCCCAAACGGACATCGATAAAACAGAAATTCACTTCAAGCCAAACTTATGAAATTTCTTCTAAAATGCTAACTTCCACAATAGGCGCCAAAATGCTCCCGGGTTATCCAAAACCCGAACCGGGCATACGCCCAAGTCCGAAATCATCATACGAATCTGTTGGAACCTTCAGATCTTGATTCCGAGGTTATTTACTCAAAATTCCAATCCTAGTTCATTCTTTCAACTTTAAGCTTCCGAAATGAGAATCCTCTTTCCAAATAAACCCTAAACTTCCCGAAATTCAATTCCGACCACGCGTACATGACATAATACCTGAAACAAAGCTGCTGATGGCCTCTGATTGCTGAACGGAGCACTAGAACTCAAAACGACCAGTCGAGTCGTTACATTCTCTCCCACTTAAACATATGTTCGTCCTCGAACGTGCTGAGAACTACACTGAAGTTGTCTGATATTGTTGTTTAACTTCTCATGCACCTTTTCGTGCCACCAAAACTCAGTTGAGCACATCAGTTCGATCAATTCCGAAGATATTCCCTTTTGTTCAAGTAAATAAGCCCTAGAGCCCAATTCCAACATCCGAGATTCTATGCCCGCCCTGTTTCCAACATATGATCACCATATTAATCACCACACGTTGTACCCAAACATGGTTGCATAACTTTGCTGAATTCACACCTTTTATCACTTTACTCACCGGACCACAATAGCATTTTCTGATCAACTTAGTCAAAATGCTACAAATCTGATGCTCCCACTGCACCCCATGACATACACAGGTCTTACTCTAACCTTTACAATACCTCCACGACGGAAGAGAAACGCAGAAATTCATAACCAACTGTCGAGTCAATAATTCATTAGGTCTATACCCCCTAACAAAAACCATCACCTCATTCAGGACCAAATAATGGTCTTATCTCAATAATTTACTTCATATAATCAGATTGCACTGATCCTAAATCCAAAAATCTAGTCTCACCTAGTACGAACTGCTCAGGCAATACACCACCTCAGACATAATCAAATGTCTCATATGATGCCACAATGTTCCAACAGGCCACCAATTCGAACGCGATACGAAAGGAAGACGAACTCAGGAAGGAATTACCTAACTCACGCACTAATACGGACTTCCCTTAGAAAACAGGAAGCAAGGAACAAAACAGCCTATAGAAAACTACACTCAACATCACACTGTTGCAGCGTGAAACCCGATCCACACATAGATCTCACATGAGTAGATGCACATCGAGCCAAAATTGCTCATTACAACAAAATACCGAATATCGGTCATAAGCGTGCTAAATGCGTAATAACATCCCTGATGGAACATATAACGCCATAAGCTACAAAAATCAAGCACAACTGAGGTGCGAAATACAATCTAAATCTCAAGAGCCATCTTGCTCATAATACATCATTTTTACGCGGATCCTCAACACATAAGAAATTCCTCAAGCCATCTCACAACTCGCACAGCGCAATGCATCACTACATAAAATATCGGACAATGAAATAACACCCTGACTACTCCATAAGGAGCGCATTACTGAAATGTATACAACTGGTGTGACATAGAGCCCAAATTCATTATTAAACCCTTCCACCAACCTCAAGTCCATCCTGATCATATCAAACCAAGCCAATAACCTTTCAAAGGTCCATACTAATTTCCCTCTTCTCATAACACACAAGGACAACCATCATAACCGGAGCACTCATCCACAGTCCACAACTCAGTAACTGAGTGCCCTCCAGGCATATATCCTCAACTTATCGATATCATCACAAATCTTCATACTTGGTTTCAATTCTTCAATCAATCAAGTGACTACATGCCATACTTATACAATCTTCTTGTGGGACTCGTTCCCACAACCTTCCGAAAACATAACTGGTCCACACATCCAAACCACCGATCGCGCTAACGCTAAAAAGCGATCAAAAATCCCTAACCAGGATGAAAAGCCTTTTTCACGAAACACCAATCTCATGTGACGCTGATGACAATACCACTTACTTTAAACATCAAAACTCTTTTCGTGCTCATCCGAGCTCGTGACATCCTTGCCGGCATCGAACTGCAACCTTGATTCCTTTCACTTCAAATCTCATACTAGTCACAGCACCCAACATGCCAAAGTAAGATAGAACATGACCCTTATCATAAACCAAAACCGCTAATAGGTCAACACTTCATCACTAAAAGCTTTCCACTAATCTCGCTTCAGGAGAAACATAGCAACACCTAGGCAAATTCTTATAACCGGGGAAATACACAAATCTCTATGTTGTGGTCTAAGGCACCATAGCCTTTCCAGAATCCACTTCCATATAACAAGCCATAGCAGTAGAATGCTTCAGAATAATATCAATTACAGCGGCTGACAAGCCTCATACAGACCGCCACAGATCACTTGCATAACTTAATCATGCTGAAAGAGTTGATCTCTACCACCAACATGCCAACTAAATTATGGCTGACCAATCTATCTCCTTTTGATTCACCCCGCTTGCCTTAGAAATAATACTAATTCCATCCAACAAGTAACATACTCGATTTGCACTCATCTCGAGTGACCTTGAATCACGAGACCATGATGTCTCAAATCCCATAAACCATTACGTACCTCCCAATCGCCACATCACAAGTCAAAACATCATAGAACATTTTGGGCACTTTCTCATAATCTGCTACCAAGCTTGATTCCTAACTGGACTTCTAGGCTCGACCTCATTAGGTACCACACTTTATCTTTTGAATTTCACTAGGACCGCTGTTGAGAGCCACCCACTCTGACTTGGCCCCTAATATAATCAATTCCATAAATCTTCTAGCACATGGATGGCCCATTGGTGAAGCACCTGGCAGAATCACTTCCTTGGTAACCCACATCTTTACAAAGCACACTCTTGGATCCTTCCCAAAGTTTTAACATGGGCCACTAAGTCTAACGATAGCCAACATTTAATACTTTCTTGCTTAAATTGCCATTTATGGCCATTTCCCATAGCTGAAATAGCCCATCGATATGCTAATAGCCAAATATCTCGCAAGTAGTTAATCATGCAACCCAATCATAAGGGGTGGGACTCTCCCACTTAGCATGAAGCCATCATTCCACAAATCTGAAATTCACCCGTCCTCTTTATCTCTTATTGACATAACCTCGCACAATTAACCGCCAAAGTTATCGAAATCTTTCTGTAAAAACCCCCTTCTTATATTCTGACTCATCAAACATATTTGCACTACCGATTTATTTGCTATATAACTGATAGAATTTTTTGCAGAAGCCTCGCCAACCATGCGACCACTAACCTGCTCAATTGGGTAACCCACCTATACAAGCTCTCCCTGGCATCTTCCAACGCTGCTGCACAGGGGATAATCACTACGACCTCAATGACCCTTCCTGAGTCTGAGCTCACTCTCCAGCTGCACAGGTCCATTTGCCCCCCGTGGACATCATTCAAATGTGTGGCAACATCCTTCCAATTTAAAGTCATGCTGGATCTTTCTTCATTTGAGCGGCTCCTTTCCATTATATTAAATCTCCTTCCGCACAAGGATCCCCACTTCAAATTAGATCCGTAGAACCCAATAACCAAGCACTAATATTCTTAAAACGCTCCAAACCCTCATTAAGGCGCATAGTCATTTTATCATCAAGCCCCTACGCAGCTCCGCTGCTCTCCTACTTTGGGTAAACTTACTCCTTTAATCAACTGCTCGATCTGCGTTTCCTAAACTTGGCCTTTTAGAAACTTGAAACTCCACCTAACACTTCCCACATGTATTTCCTAACTTTTGATATTCAATTGCTGCCCTAATAAAATTTATCTTCATAGCACTTGAATCCACAAATTGCTACTAGTTTTAAACCTTTCCTAAGGTCATCTTTACCTAACCGTCAAAATTAGAAATACTGATTCAATCCTGAACTACCGCACCCTATGATATTTGATAGTTGTGCCTCCAATTCTATCTCACAGTATCTTTCCCCAAAGGCGAATTATAGTAGATCATAACACCGACAAACTTAGTACGTTCAATTAGGACAATGATATCCCATCATAGAAGAAAACTCTACAACGCTTGCAAATAGAAAGCCACATTACTTCCACCAGCCCACATCTGATCATCCTTAGTTTGATTGCCTTTCCCCTCCCGAGAACAAAATATTGAATCTCTGAATCACGCATTGAGTAAACTCCCCCTTCAAGTCATTCACTGCCCCGATACTGTCACGACCCAAACCTCGAACTGGTCGTGATGGCGCCTCTCTTGTAGACAAGGCCAGCCAACTAATCCAACTCGTCTCTTTCAAAATAGTTAAACATAAATGAACAGCAAAGATATAACATAATAATATTAATTAACGAAACTACAACCCAACACAACCCTAATCGGGGTGTCACAAGTCACGAGCATTTATAAGAATATGATTTCTACTTTACAAGTCAAGAAATACACTGAACATGAATAATGAATAACATAGAAAGATAATGGTGCTACGAACGCTGGCAGTCACCTCGCTAAACCTCTACAACTCTACCTCTATGCAGCCAATACCTGCTACCGAGTGAATAAATACCTGCAACTGCACGCGAGGTGCAGGGCGTAAAGTGAGTACTCCAACTCAGTAAGTAATAAAGGTAAATAATAGCTGAGCAATAAGAAATCACGTAAAGCAACCAACTGGGTGTATAGATGCCGGGTACAATTCTCTGAGAAAAACAATAAAAACTGTGAAATCTTTAGAAATATCTTGGCTCAGTTTAAATCTCTATTGAAAATGATCCTTTTAACAGTTACTAAATGATTTCAAAATAGTTAGTGTTGATAAGCACAGAAAAATCCGCCCCTCGGGCACAAATACCATGGTATAATAAGTAAAAAGGCAAATAAATATGCAGGATGCACATACAAAAGTTTGCCCCTTGGGCGACATCTCAGAACACTCGAGGCTCAACATCAATCGCTCAGAACAGTATCAGCCCCTCCGGCACAGTATCAGCCCCTCGGGCTCAGTATCATATCACATGGGTAACCACGCTCATTGGGGGTGTACAAACTTAGGGAGGGGCCCCTTACGGCCCAAGCGCAATATCAAGAAACCTCGTCGCATATAAACAAGGCCTGAAAGCCTTATCAGATCACGCTCGAGGCCTGAAATCCTCCTCACATAACACTCAAGCCCTGAAAGCCTCCTCAGAATACACTCGAGGCCTGAAAGCCTCCTCGCAATACACTCAAGGCCTGAAAGCCTCCTCACATCACTCATCATATCCTCACATATGGTCATCGGCCTCACTCAGTCCAGAAAACATCATAAGCCCCTCAGGCATCAATAAAATAGTAGTGCTCAGCCCAAACAACAGTGAAAATATCATTTAAGTCTTAAATTTCAATTAAAACGGCTGAGTTGTAAAATAGTATAATCAACAGGACTGAGTTCATGTAATATATCAAATAGTGAGGAAAGAGTCAAATATGCGGTAAAATCATCGATCGGGACGAACCAAGTAACAATCCCCAATGGTGCTCTACCCCAAGCTCGCTATCCGGCGTGTAAGTCACCTCAATATAGCACTACGGTGTGCAATCCAGGGTTTCAAACCATCAGGATATCATTTACAATCATTACTCACCTTGAACCGGCAAAATCTCTTGCTCGCGACGCCTTTGCCCCTAAATTCGGCCTCCACGCAGGTAAAATCTAATCAAAACCATAACGAATGCGTCACAATATTATAAAGGAACAAAGCCCAAGCGAAAACAAATAATAACGAGCACAAATCCCGAAATTACAAAAATCCGAGAACCGGGCCCACTTCTTAAAAATTAGAAAATTTAACATCATCGGATTCCTTATCTCCGCACGAGTCCATAGATATCAAGAACTCCCAAATCCGAGCCCAAATGACCCATCATATCCCAATTTGACATACTAAAAACGCAAGCCCTAGTTCTTAAATTTTAGGCTTAATTTCCATAAATTTCAAGGTTAATTTCACATAAAACCCGTGTTTTAAGATCATAGAACTCACCTCCAATCAATCCGAATCGAGACATCTTCAATTTCCATCCAAAAGCTCTCAAGGTTGCTCAATAATGGAGGAAAAATACCTTAGCTCGCGGAACCAAAAATGAACTTAAAACCTTTTTTGTCCAGCCCTTTTCGTATCTGCGATCCCTATACCGCATATGCGGTTACCGCTTCTACGAAATTCACTCTTCTGCGGATTTCCTACTGTTACCCAGGACCACTTCTGCGGTCTAGTTCTGCTTCTGCGGTCAAGCATCAGCTTCTGCAGAACTTCTTTAAATGCACGGACCGCTTCTGCGGTCATTATCCGCACCTGCATTCCTACCTTCTCATCTGCAGAACCGCATATGCGGCCCTTCTTCCACCGATGCGGAAACAGCAGATACCAGCAATATCAAAATTTCACCAAGTCAAAAATCATCCCGATGGCCATCCGAAATCACCCCGAAGCCCTCGGGACCTCAACCAAAAGTGCCAACCCATCCTAAAACATCAGTCAAACTTGCTCCAAACATCAAAACATATCAAGCAACACTAAAATCATCGATTCTCACCAGATTCAAGCCTAAGTTTCTTCAAAACTTCCGAAATACGCATTCGATCAAAAACCCAACCAAACGACGTCCGAATGGCCTAAAACTTTGCACACACATCCCAACTCACATAACAAAACTATAGCAACTCTCGGAATTCCATTCCGACCCTCGGATCAAAATCTCACCTATCAATCGAAATTCGCCAAATAACTAACTTGGCCAATTCAAGCCTAATTCTGCACCGGACCACCAAAATCAATTCCGATCACACTCCTAAGTCAAAAATCATCCCCCGAAGCTAACGGAATCACCGAAAATCACATCCAAGCCCTCTAACTCATAAGTCAACATCTGGTTGACTTTTCCAATACAAACCTTCCTTAAAGAGGCTAAGTGTCTCATTTCCTTCTAAAACCAATCCAAATCGACTCATTCACCCAAGACTCCTATAATGAAACATAAGGAAGTAGAAAATGGGTAAAACAGGGCGGTAACTCACGTGACGACAGGCCGGGTCGTCACATCCTCCCCCACTTAAACACACGTTCATCCTCGAACGTACCCAGAGCTATTCTAAAAGCCAAACAATCGCTGAACAACATTACCATGCATATAACCGGGGGTGATCCCATGTCACCCTGTCTCATATAGGTCCGATAATGCATTTTAACTAAAATCACACAATCCAGTCTAGTCCATAAATCATAGAACCACATTTCACTTCCGAAATCACACATAAGGTTAGAACCTCACATCTATACTCTAAATAGTCCCGAACCAGCTACAATAATCCATACCTACAACCTCAAGTGCAATCATATGACATACCACATAACTCAAAACTTGAAACGACAACTTCAATTCACAGTACCTGCACATAACAACCGAATATCGATAGGAAATATCTTATCAGCTAAAGTCGCATTCCAACACTTTCACATACTGCCAATGATAAAGGAAACACGCAATAAATCATAACCATTTCTCAAGTCAACCATTCATGAAGTCACTTCCCTTTTTGGCTAATACCACAGCAGATTTCGGAGCCAATCCTCGATATTATCCTTCTAACAAGCTGAAATCAAATCCGATCATATTCATTAATGACCCCAACGATCCTCTCAAATCCAACACACCACTCTGGTGACATGACACATCAATACCGACCCAAGCCGCAACTTTTATAATTCGTGCACCGATAAGAAACAGTCTGAATATACTCAATCATGAAAATGACCCCAAATGAAAGAGTCATACCTCAAGCTCACCAGTACCATCCCAACACAAAGCTGAGACCTCATCTCACATCATAGAAATAGAACACCTGAGTCGACCCCGAAAGGTCATATCTCAACGTAGCCTCGCTACAACGCGCGATCCTATCCAAACACTGCTACACATAAAACACCCCAAGTCACTATGCTCAAAATTCGACAGTCACGCAGAATTTGATGTCTGGGACCAAAGCAAATCATTACACCCACGGTGAAAACAAAACATACGCCACGCAACTCGATAGGACATAACCGATACGCCGTTTACTAAGCATCTCTCACTTTCCCTTCCCGCTCGAATCAAACTAAGACACTCCAATTG
>MU775383.1:0-39103 GCA_026770625.1 Nicotiana glauca | reverse complement strand
CCAATCACTAATAAGCTCAATAACGGTCAAATCAATACCTCCCTCAACAATGCTATTCGGAGCCAACCAAGCTGACTTAAGATAGAGCACTCATCATAAGATCCCAAATAATGGAGACAAATCATTCCCAGCCACCCGCTGGGTCTTCAAAATATAAAAATCCCAATAGGACATAATCCATCGAACATTGCCACTAAATCCGTGGTACTCCCGACATAGCAAACAATACCATCTCACCGCAATAGCCCAGAATAACACAACACGGAAACACCCCAATATCATATCTAAAATCTAACATACCCAGCAAAGAAAGATCTATTTGGCCTCCAAATCTCGATAGCCACTTGACAATGTTGATACACACGATCTAGAATCGCAACATAGCCTGAATATGAGAACTCCCAGTCTCCAATTCCGTGTAGCACATAGGTCACCCTACCTGATCCCAAATTCCGCCGTCCGAATACATATCACACCTCAGGTATCCATTCATTCCACGAAAGATATTCTAAAATTCTTCTATGTCATCAAGAAAACTAAAATATCAAAAGGTGATCTAACAAGAAAGTGCTGCAATACTGTCAAAACATCGCCAATTTAATCATATTACCTTTTTCTAAGATATATACTCTTGTCAAATCACTTTCAATTAGCAGTACCATTTCCTTGATTATCCGAGGCTACTTCTATGAACTTCCTTCCAAAATTGAACTGTAACCTAGCACACGCCAGTCTCAGTCATTTACCATATACCGCATATACCATACCATTCAAGGATAACATGAAAGCTTTTATCTCCCTTTCGAGCCACAGACAACTATGCACTCAACTAGTCAAGAACTTCCATTGATCCCATCTAGAAGAGAAATCATTACGCATCCTATGTCTCTCATATTCGTAGAAAATGCACATCTTCAACCACGGTAGAAATCAACAAGAACTCTCCCAATTCCATTTGCATAAATTAAACTACCAAGACTGAATCCTTCTAACTAGACCAAGCTAAGCAAGCCATCAAAAACCATGAGCATTGCTGCAAAATGCCTGTAAGCACCCCTTACCTCGAACACATACAAAGAATTAATCATATCCTTTCCATACCGATTCGGCCTACTACCAAACTACTTGATCTATCTAGATTTCCTTCTGATTCATCATCAACTTAATATTCCCCCTTGCTGTAGCACCACAGTTCCTCAACCCAGGTTCACTACACGAGACCCCAGCATAAAACCACACTGAGTAAGATCTATAAGTTGCTGAATACTCTCTCATATATTCACAGAAGCACCACATTCCAGAATAATTTACTCTGGAGAACTTCCTACGAATCTAAATCTGTTTCCTTTACTTTCCTGATACTAATACATAGAATCCCATAAGTAACATAGAAATACCACAAGCCTTGACATATTCCAATGAAACTCAGTTTCTAACCACATATGCAACTTTAGAACACTCAATTGATACACGCAGACTCTTGAACACATTAGAACCATTCCCACAAATCATTCACTCTTATTCAAACTGTAATTTACCTAACCCATGAACAACACCACCTATTGGCACTCCGATACCGCAAAATAAAATCATCATCCTAATATAACCATGCAACTTCCTGCTCTATGCGCCGAGCATTATTTACCAATAACAACTTAAGATATCCCATGATTCTCTCACTCCCCGTGAAGCATAATGTAACCTTTGTCAAAATTTTTCTTTACTCTAACCATAGCTAATTCACTCGCATGCCCCAAACTAGAACCAACATATCACCTAACTGTGCAATCAACTGCTCACAGCAGACTCCCCCACTTGGCTCGAAACCATAGATCAAGATACACTCAACAACTCATAACAATTATACTATATTGATGCCACCATACCATAGCGAGATTAAACTCAAATCATTCATAAGTTTGTGAAAACATAGATCATCTAGCACTGTAAGTCTTATACAAACCTCATATGTATTCCCACAACAATTAAGCCCACTCTCTTAAGCGACCCAAAATTTCAGATTTCAACACGTACTTTTCAATTACACATGAGATCTTCTAGTATACACATAGGGATCATGCCACTTCAGATCGCTCCGCAGGAGATAACCCACCTGCTTGCCTCAATATAATATTTATGTATACCTTTCACCATCATAGACCATTCGCAGTTACTTAGTCTTCCTGAGTCTGAACTCATGCCGCAACATAAAATTTACTTCACTCCTAACTGGGAGACACGAAAAGATTCCTCACGCGCCCGTCACTCGGGGCTGCACATCCAATCACAATGGAAATCAAACACTTAATAGTTCATCTATCATCTAGCAGAGATTCCTCGTCACTTCCAAGTTACATAGATACATCCCGCAGTACTAACATGCTCGTCACATAGCTATTCAACCGTCACTTCCACTAATAGGGACACTGCCGAATATATAAGTTAAAAACACTTGCTCACATAATCAGCACCTCGGTGCTCAAGCTATAGACAAAGATCTGGCCTCAAGTCCTCCAGACTGGCACAACATCAAACTCACAGAGGTCGCATTTCGCCCCTCGCTCGGGGAATCATAAGCCATCAAGGCACATCTGATATTGAGAGCTCACGTGCGCATACAAACGTGTGGAAGGAATTTCAAGAGTTTCTTTTCAAGCTGAATTAAAGAAGCACGATAAAAATTAAAGAATGTGAAGTTTTCCTAAAGGTTCTGCAGCCTCACGAGAATAAATACAGATGTCTCTGTACTGATCCGCGAGACTCTACTAAACCTGATCATGACTCATGAGACCTGGTAACCTAGGCTCTAATACCACAACCCAAACCTTGCACTGGTCGTGATGGCACCTCTCATGAAGACAATGCCAGCCAACTAACCCAACTCGTCTCTTTCAAAATAGTTAAGCATAAATGAATAGCAAAAATATAACTTCATGATATTAATTAACGAAATTACAACCCAACACAGCCCTAATCGGGGTGTCACAAGTCACGAGCATCTATAAGAATACGATTTCCACTTTACAAGTCTAGAAATATAGTGAACAGGAATATGAATAACATAGAAAGACAGTGGTGCTGTGAACGCTGGCATTTACCTCGCTAAACCTCTACAACTCTGCCTCCACGCAACCAATACCCGCTACCGGGTGAATAAATACCTGCAACTGCACGCGAGGTGCAAGGAGTAAAGTGAGTACTCTAACTCAGTGAGTAATAAAGGTAAATACCAGTCGAGCAGTAAGAAATCACGTGAAGCAAACAACAGGCTGTATAGAAGCCAGGTACAATTCTCTGAGAAAAACAGTTAAAATTGTGAAATCTTTAGAAATATCTTGGCTCAGTTTAAATTTCTATTGAAAATTATCCTTTCAACAGTTACAAAATGATTTCAAAATAGTTAGTGCTAATAAGCATATAAAAATTCGCCCCTCGTGCACAAATACCACGGTATAACAGGTAAAAAGGTAAATAAATATGCAGGATGCACACACAAAAGTTCACCTCCGGGTAACATCTCAAAATAGTACCAGCCCCTCAGGCTCAACATCAATCGCTCAGAACAGTATCAGTCACTCAAAACAGTATCAGCCCCTAGGGCTCAGTGTCATATCACATGGGTACCCGCGTTCACTGGGGTGTACAGACTCCGGGAGGGGCCCCTTATGGCCCAAGCGCAATATCAAGCCACCTCGTGGCATATAAATAAGGCCTGAAAGCCTTCTCACATCACACTCGAGGCCTGAAAGCCTCCTCAAATAACACTCGAGGCTTGAAAGCCTCATCATAATACACTCGAGGCTTGAGAGCCTCCTCACAATACACCAGAGACCTCAAAGTCTCCTCACATTACTCAGCATATCCTCACATATGGCCCTCGGCCTCACTCAGTCAAGAAAACATCATAAGCCCCTCGGGCATCAATAAAATAGTACTGCTCAGCCCAAACAACAGTGTAAATATCGTTTAAGTCTCAAAGTTCAATTAAAATGACTTGTAAAATAGTATAATCAACAGGACTAAGTTCAAGTAGTATATAAAATAGTGAGGAAAGAGTGATACAAATCCCCGAACGGTTCAAATAATTGGCACAAGCCCAAATATGGCAATCAGCCCAAATCATGATAATAACAAATATGTTCCAGTCAAATACGCAGTAAAATCATCAATCGGGACGGACCAAGTCACAATGCCCAACGGTGCTCTACCCCGCGCTCGCTATCCGGCGTGTAAGTCACCTCAATATAGCACTACAGTGTGCAATCCGGGGTTTCAAACCCTCGGATATCATTTACAATCATTACTCACCTCGAACCAGCAAAATCTCTAGCTCGCGATGCCTTTGCCCCTCAATTCGTCCTCCATGCACGTCGAATCTAATCAAAACCATAACGAATGTGTCACAATATGATAAGGGAACAAAGCCCAAGCGAAAAAAATAATAACAGGCACAAATCCCGAAATTACCAAAACCCGAGCCCCGGGCCCACTTCTCAAAAATTAGATAATTTAACATCATCGGATTCCTTATCTCGTCACGAGTCCATATATATCAAGAACACCCAAATCCAATCCCAAATGACCCATCAAATCCCAATTTTACATACTAAAACCCAAGCCCGTAGTTCTTCAATTTTAGGCTTAATTTCCATAAATTTCAAGGTTAATTTCACATAAAATCGTGTTTTAAGATCATAGAACTCACCTCCAATCAATCCCAATCGAGACATCTTCAATTTCTATCGAAAAGCTCTCAAGGTTGCTCAAAAATGGAGGAAAAATACCTTAGCTCGCGGAACCAAAAATGAACCTTTAAAACCTTTTTTGTCCAGCCCTTTTTCGCATCTGCGATCCCTGTACCGCATGTGCATTCTGCGGAATTCAATCCGCTTCTATGGATTTCCTACTATTACCCAGGACCGCTTTTGCGGTCTAGTTCTGCTTATGCGGACCACGCTTCTGCGGTCAAGCATCCGCTTCTGCAAAACTTCTTCAAATGCACGGACGCTTCTGCGGTCATTATCCACATCTGCGTTCCTACATTCGCATCTGCAGAATCGCATATGCGGCCCTTCCTCCGCAGATGTGGAAACACCAGATACCAGCAACATCAGAATTTCACCAGGTCAAAAATCATCCCGATGGCCATTCGAAATCTCCCCGAGGCCCCCGGGACCTCAACCAAAACTACCAACCCATCCTAAAACATCATTCAAACTTGCTCCAATCATCAAAACATATCAAGCAACACTAAAATCATCGATTCTCACCAGATCAAAGCCTAAGTTTCTTCAAAACTTCTGAAATACGCATTCGATATAAACCCCAACCAAACGATGTCCGAATGACCTGAAACTTTGCATGCACATCTCAACTCACATAACGAAACAACAGCAAGTCTCGAAATTGCATTCTGACCCTCGGATCAAAATCTCACCTATCAACCGGAATTCGCCAAAATACTAACTTCGCCAATTCAAGCCTAATTCTACACTGGACCTCCAAAATCAATTTCGATGACAAATCATCCCCCGAAGCTAACGAATCACTGGAAATCACATTCGAGCCCTATAACTCATAGGTCAACATCCGGTTGACTTTGCCAATAAAACCTTCCTTAAAGAGACTAAGTGTCTTATTTCCTTCTAAAACCAATCCAAATCGACTCATTCACCCAAGACTCCTATAATAAAACATAAGGAAGTAGAAAATGGGGAAAACAGGGTGGTAACTCACGTGACGATGGGCAGGGTCATCACAGACACGTGGGCAAAACATCCTGCCATCATATCACTACTGCGCAACATTCGTTTATAAGCATCAGGGCAACGTGTGCCTAACCCCAGAGCTCTCAAAAGTACCATTACTGAGCTAAAACATTAGAATATCCTTCCATAAGGTGATGATAATAATCCAGTCAACTACACCGAGAGAAACATCCCGTATCACATATGTAGTACCATTACGGCTGTTCAATTCTCGATTTAAATAGTCTCTTCGCGTCACATAAGATTGAGTAGGTAGAAACAAAGGCATAAGCCTCACATGACATCAAATCATACGATAAGCAATCAAGAAGGGAAGTACTCCTAACAGTCCTGCAACCTCCCAAAGATAAGTACAGACATCTCCCTACCGATCCGCGAGACTCTACTAGACCTGCTCATGACTTATGAGACCGTAGGAACCTAGTGCTCTGATACCATATTGTCACGACCCAAAATTCCACTAAGGGTCATGGTGGGACCGGACCCTACTGTCTGGCAAGACAACCAACTTACTTAATCAAAATATCATTTTATTACTTTTGAAATCTAGGATTTTCCTTCAAATTTAGCAATTTTAATGAATATAGTCTCAAATCAAATTTAAATGACAAGCATTTAATACAATACTTCAAACCGTCCCAGAACCCGGTGTCACAAGTGCATGAGCATCATTGATAAGAAAATAAAATGCAACATCCGTCCGGAATACAGTGGACAGGAAATAAATACAATATACCGAAAAGGACTACACTAGTTGCGGGTCGCCTTGAATAATGCAACTCTTCTATTCCTAGAATCATCTGCGATGCTACGCCCAGTAGGCTACTAGAGATACATATACTTGTGCAACAAAAATGCACAGAAGTGTAGTATGAGTACGTAAACAACGTGTACTCAATGAGTATCCCGCCAATCTCGAAGAAGTAGAGACGAGATGGTCAACTTCGACACTTACTAGGGGTCAAATGACAATATACTAATAATGTGTGAAAATCATGGATTTATATAACAGTTTTAATTCACAAAGCCGGAAAACAGGTAAAGACATTTAACAAATAATAAGGGATTTTCAAGGATTTCTTTTCATCAACTTATCAATTTATATCAAGCCATGAAAGGCAATATCAATATTTAAAAGTCTAGGGCAACAATATATATATCATGCGCAATCATGCCAAGGCGATGACCCGATCCAACAGAAATAAACAGTGCACTTGCCGAGGGTCGACGACGCGCCTATAGATGCATCTATTTAATCTGCCGAGGCGTTCGGCCCATTCCATAAATAAAAACATACCCTGCTCACGAATCATACATGCGACGCAGGTACACACAGAGATACATGCTCAATTAGTAAATTAAGAACTTATCAGGGGATATTTATCTGAATAAAATAATTTCTCTTTTAAAGATTTAGGAAAAATGACGTTTAATCCCTCTTTAAATGCATTTACTAATCCAAGGTGATATAAGCAATTAAAGCTATCAATGGGTCCGTAAATAATCCAAGTATAACATGCTTGTGGGTCCTAGCTACCCGGACAATAGCATAATAGTAGCTACGCACGGACTTTCATCACCTCGTGCGTACGTAGCCCCCGCAATTAGGAGCACATAATCAATTATTTCACCTACGGGGACAATTCCCTCTTACAAGGTTAGAAAGGAGACTCACCTTGCTCCGAAGCCTATATTCCGATTCAAGAACGCGCCCAAACCTCCCAATTAGAGTCGAACGATCCACAACTATTCAAATAATGTAAGAACTAGTCAACACATGCTTAAAGGTTCATATTCTAACTATTAAACCAATTTCCCAACCCTAAATTCAAGGTTCTTATAAATCCGACCCCGGGCCCACGTGCCCGGATTCCGAAACTTTTCGGAGGAAGTTGTTCTTTATAACCTAAGGATAAAAAATATATGATTTCTACTCCATTCTATAACCAATTTTGTGGTTAAACCTTGTTTTTAACAAAACCCTAGGTTTTACTCTATTCCCATGATTTTCACTAATTTTACATGTGTTAATCTACCCAACACTCAAGAATTAAACTAAGAACAAGTGGGATAGCTTACCTCAAGATGCTAGGGGAAGTTGTCACGATCCGAAATCCACTAAGGGTCGTGGTGGCGCAGGACACTGCATCAGGCAAGCCAACTTAATCAAATGATTAACTTTTCTTTTTAATACCTTTGAAATCTAGGACTCTTCCTTCCATTTTTCATTAAAAAAAAGTTCACCACTTAAATTCAAATTAAATAATAAACGATTAGTACAAATCTTTCGAAAAACATCCTAGAACCCGGTGTCACAAGTGCATGAGCATCTACTATTAAGGAAAATAAAATACAACATCTATCCGAAATACAATAGACAGGAAATAAATACAATATGCTGAAAGGGACTATACTAGTTGCTGGTCATCTCGGATAATGCAACTCACCAAGTCCCAGAATCATCCACGCTACTACGCCCAGTAGGCTGCTAGAGGTACATATACCTGTGCAACAAAAATGCACAAAAGTGTAGTATGAGTACGTAATAAACGTGTACTCAATGAGTATCCTGTCTAATCTCGAAGAAGTAGAGACGAGATGGCCAACTTCGACACTTACTAGAGGTTAATTAACAATATCCTAGAAATGTGAGGAAAATATGGAGTTATATAGTAGTTCTAATTCACGAAGCCAGAAAATAGGTAAACACCTTCAACAAACAATCAAGGTCTTTCAAGGTTTATTTTTTATTATCTTATCAATTTATATCAAGCCACGAAGGGCCAATTTCACATTTAAAATTCTCAAGCGACAAATAACATGCGCAAATCACACCGAGGCGACGGCCTGATCCAACAGGAATGTAAACTGTGCACTGCCGAGGGTCGAACGGCTCGAACCATAGATACATCTATTACCCCGCTCGTGAATCATCCATGCGATGTGGTCAACATAAAATAAACAATCACCCTGCTCGGGAATCATCCATGCGACGCAGGTACACATAAGATACACAATCACCCTGCTCGCGAATCATCCATACGACGCAGGTACAAATAATATAGATGCTTAAACGGAAAATTAGAATCTTTTATCGGGGAATAATTATCCAAATAAAACCAATTATCCTTTAACAATTTTTAAGAAATGAAGTTTAATTCTTTTAGAAATTCACTTACTAATTCAATGTGATTTAAGAAATTCAAGCTATCGATGGGTTCATAAATGATTCAAGTATAACATGCATTTGGGTCCTAACTACCCAGACAATAGCATAATAATAGCTATGCACGGACTCTCGTCACCTCGCGCGTGCATAGCCCCCAACAAATAGGATCACATAATCAATTATTTCACCTATGGGGATAATTCCCTCTTACAAGATTAGAAAGGAGACTCTCCTCGCTCCGAAGACTCATAACCGGCATTCTACATTCCTATGAAGACTTGCACCAATGTACAATGCTCCAAAACTAGCCATAGATTATACAAGTCTGTTAATATATGCTCAATTAAACTTTACAACCCAATTTGTAACAATTCCTAACCCCGAATGAATAAGTTGACAGAAGTGCCCTTGGGCCCACGTGCCCGAAATTCGAAATTTCTCGAAGATAAAGTTTACCCAAGAACTCAAAACTGCTCCCCATCGACTCTAATGGAAGAAAAATAGGGTTTAAATGAACTCAACCCCGAATTTTAAAGACCTCACAGCTCCAGTCATTTCCGCACCTGCGGACCCTGGACCGCTTCTGCGGTTCCGCAGGTGCGGTCACCAGGCCGCTTCTGCAATCCACCCTAGCCACCCCAGCTTCTGCTTTTCCGCTTCCTTTTTCGCAGGTGCAGTCCCGCATCTGCGGCTCCCTGACCGCATCTGCGGTCCCAGCTCCCCTCACAAAAATCCGCATCTACGGTCTTCCTGGCCACTTCTGCGGCTCCGCACCTACGTCCAAATCTTCGTAGGTGCGAAAATACCATATATCAGCTGCCTCAGCTTTTCTTCAACTCCAAATTCGATCCGTTAACCACCCGAAATCCACCCGAGGCCCCCGGGACCTCAACCAAACCTACCAACCAATCCCAAAACACGTTACAGACTTGCTCGAGTCCTCAAATCATATCAAACAACGCTAAAACCACGAATTTCACCCCGATTCAAGCATTATGAACTTTGAACTTTCCAACTTCTACTTACGATGTTTAAACCTATCAAATCATGTCCGATTGACCTCAAATTTTGCACACAAGTTATATTTGACATCACGGACCTACTTCAACTTCCGGAATCAGATTCCGACCCCGATATCAAAAAGTCCACTTCCGGTCAAACTTCTCAAAAACCTTTAAATTTCTATCTTTAGCCAAATGGCTTCAAAATGACCTACGGACCTCCGAATTCACTTCCGATCGTGCTCCCAACTCCAGAATCACCATACGCAGCTACTCCCAGTCTCGGAATTCCAAACGGACATCGATAATACTGAAATACACTTCAAACCAAACTTATGAAATTTCTTCTAGAATGCCAACTTCCACAATAGGCGCCCGAGTCATTCAAAACCCGATCCGGGCAAACATCCAAGTCCGAAATAATCATACGAATCTACTGGAACATTCAGATCTCGATTCCTAGGTCATTTACTCGAAATTCCAATTCTAGATTATTCTTTCAACTTTAAGCTTTCGAAATGAGAATTCTCTTCCCAATTCAGCTTTGAACTTCCCGAAACTTAATTCCAACCACGCGTACAAGTCATAATGCCTGAAACGAAGCTGCTCGTGGCCTCCGATTGCTAAACGGAGCGCTAGAACTCAAAATGACCGGTCAGGTCTTTACAGAAGTATTCTCTCAAAAGCTCCCAAAATCGCACAAGAAACGAGTGAAAAGTGAGCAAAAATAGCCTTAAGCCCGAATAATTGAAGACCACTGCCTTCTATGATTTCCGCATATGCGGTCCTGGGCCACATCTGCGACCACCGCTTCTGCGGAAGAAAGATCGCTTCTGCGGGCCGGCCCACTGCTTCTGCGCTTCCGCTTCTGCGGATTTTGGGCTGCATCTGTGGTCTTCGGCTGCCTGGCCTTGGGCCACTTCTGCGAGGCTACGACCGCTTCTAAGGCCTCGCACTTGAGGCCAACCAACCGCAGGTGCAGTTATGACATAAGCAGATGCTTCAGCAATTTCCAAAATTTCCTTTTTGATCCGATAACCACACGGAATCCACCCGAGACCCCCGGGACCCCAACCTATCATACCAACCAGTCCCAAAACACATTACAGACTTGCTCGAGGCCTCAAATCATATCAAACAATGCTAAAACCATGAATTACACTCCGATTCAAGCTTTATGAACTTCGAAATTTCAAACATATATTTCTAATGTTTAAACCTATCAAATCACGTCCGATTGACCTCAAATTTTGCACACAAGTCATATTTGACATTATGGACCTACTCCAGCTTTCGGGATCGGATTCCTACCCCGATATCAAAAAGTCAACTTCCGGTCAAACTTCTCAAAAACCTTCAAATTTCTATTTTTAGCCAAATAACTCCAAAATGACCTACGGGCCTCCGAATTCACTTTCGATCGTGCTCCCAACTCCAGAATCATCATACGGAGCTATTCACAGTCTTTGAATCCCAAACAGACATCGATAATACTGAAATGCACTTTAAGCCAAACTTACGAAATTTCTTCTAAAATGCTAACTTCCACAATAGGCGCCAAAACGCTCCCGGATTATCCAAAATCTGAACCGGGCATACGCCCAAGTCCGAAATCATCGTACGAACCTGTTGGACCCTTCAGATCCTAACTAAGAGGTCGTTTACTCAAAATTCCAATCCTAGCTCATTCTTTCAACTTTAAGCTTCCGAAATGAGAAACCTCTTTTCAAATCAACCCTAAACTTCCCGAAATTCAATTCCGACCACGCGTACATGACATAATACCTGAAAACGAAGCTGCTCATGGCCTCTGATTGCTAAACGGAGCGCTGGAACCTAAAACGATTGGTCGGGTCGTTACAAGTTTAAAATATTAATAGATAAGTTTTTTATTATTATATTTTAGACCTATTGAATTTTCTTATAATTATTTTTTGTATCACGTGTAATTAAATTTCCTTTCTATTTTAACATTAGATACAAATTAGACTTTAATTTTTGTTCATAAAATTACCTTCATGAGATATTTATTTTCTATTTCCTTAGTATTAATTTGTTATCCAATTTTTGGTTTTTTTTTATCTAGTAAAGCTTTAATTTTGTAATCATATCTATAGTTTGAGCGTGTTTACCATAATTTAATCTAAATCTCAAGTTCAAATCGTCTTTTCCTTCTATTTCTAATATTAAACATTTTTAATTTTTTTATTATTGCTATTAAGTTACCTAATATATTTATTTTCTTATGTGGCTATCATTAACATGCTTCTTTATTTGATATCATAATCTATTTATATCCTCTAATATTATTATATAAATTTAATAAATATTATTTTATATTAAATTAAAAATCAAAATTATGAAATTGTTTAAATTTATTAATAATACTTTTAATCATTATATATTTACTTTATTTTATTTTTAAATTAATTCTTAGTATAAATAACCTTGCATTATCTCTAATTTATTAATATTTTGATTTTTTAAATTTTTTTAATCTATTAAACTTCAGTTATGTGGCCTTATCCACATCATGATATTTTTTTATCATACTTAAAAAATACTTTTTTATATCAAATTTAAGTTTTATTCTTCTTTGTTCTTTATGATAGAAATTTTGATTTTTTTGCTCTGTATATTTCTTAGTTTGCTATTATAAATTCAATACTTAATAGTATTAATGTTGTCATATGCTTTTTATTAGTTTTGTGAGCACGTGATTTTTTTTCTAAATGAATTATTTCCAAAAATTCAAACAAAATAATTTTTTCTTTCACTATTTTACAATTTTATGAATTTTGTGTTATTTTTAGCTAATTGTTGCATTTATTTTTGCATTTTAATTTATATAAAAATATAAAAAAATATTGGCATTTAGGATCTAATTTCATATTCTAGGATTAATTAGGGGTTAATTTATTTTAGAACAAAATACAAATAAAATAACAAAATAGTTCACTTTTTGTATTTTTAATTGTTAATTGTGAATTCGTCACGAAATAGATTTTAAACAATTTTAGGAGTTAGTTACTTTAACTTTGAAATATATTAGGACTTTATTTTAATCCTTCCATTTCTATAAAATCAGAAAAAAAATATAAAATACTAAATGAAATACATAGATAAATAAAAGAAATAAAAGAAAAACAATGAAAAAGGTCTTATTTTGTCAAAAACAAATTGGGCTACTCTTTAATTAACTCTAGCCCAAAAGAATTCCCACCAGAACCCAGGCCTAAAACTGACCCGACCCGCCGGACCCACTTCCCCCTTCTTTAATGAAAAAGAACACGCCAAAATGGGGGAAGGGGCTCCTCTTGGAAGAAGGCAAAAATCGAAGGCAGCTAGAAACACATAAATAGCGTGCCTCCTTTCGATTTTTTCCGATTCCAGCTATATCTCTTCTCTTTTTTCTCCATTCTCAGGGGGAGCACACAGAGATAGATCCCTCACCTTAGCAAATAGAGAGAGGAACCCAACAGTGCTCCATGGCAGCCTTCTTCCTCTCTCAAAAATAGGCCCTTCTTTACATCTCACTCACACACACTTTACACTCCTCCTCTTCACACACAAGTTGATTCACGCATCCTACATCTGAAATTTTTCTTCATATAGTTGAAAAAAAAAATTAAAAATAGATCTGAAAAGGATTTGGAAGGAGATTCTCTTCTTGGATCCGTAAAAGGTTGTTGAAGCCTGAAGCCGTGGACTGCTGTTGTTGATGTTTGCTGTCTTGTTGAGTTTCAGATGGTTCTTTGTCCAACCTCAACTTGATTTTCATTTTTTGGGATTTTTTTCTAGTCAAGGTATGAGTTCTGATTTGAAATAATGTAATTTTTATTTGGATGTGTATGTTAATAGCCTCTACTCTGGCAGTGTTCGTGTTACTGCTTTGAGTTTGATTATAACTGGTTCTGTATATTTTTGGGCATTTCAAGGACTTGTTTCTATTGTTGTGTTTATACAAATTCTTAGTGGGTTTGCGCTTTAGAAGAGTTGTAGATGTTCTGCGGGTGTATTGTCATTGCATATTGATACTGATCCTGAAAAGCATCATTGAAGTGTGCTTGAACTCTTGAATACCGCATGGCAAGGATGTTGAATATACTTTAAATTTTTAGACATTGGTTTCTGTTGGCTTTTCCCAATCAAAATCCCACTTTGAGCTCTATGAACATTGACTTTTTTTTATAGGTAGATATTCTAAATATGCATTATAATGTACTATTTAAATAGCGGTTTGTAGTAGATTAGGATGAGAAAGAACTGTTTGTTGCATTAAATATGACAACGGTAGAATACGGAAATACTGGAAATATAGTGAATACCTTTATTTGCTTTAAAAAGAGCCAAAGTTGCAGGGAAGGTTGAATTTCTTAATTAATATGTATTTGTTTCCTCCGGTTTACTATAGCTACTAGGATTATGTTTATTCACATACATAGGGAATAGCGAATCTTCATAACCATAAATATGGTCAAGATAAACTTCAAAATTTTTATCAAGGTTGCACCATTGCTATGTATAATAGCTAGGATATACTTTAAATAGCTAATATATTTCTTGACCCTCATGTCAATATCATATCTCTAAGCCCATGGCCATCGTTTAATTAATTTTAATCCTTTAGAAATCGAGGTATGCCATTTAGTTGAATTCTCCATGGCCCACGCAAAGTTAAAAATGCGTAGTTGCCTTAGGCACGTTATTTTAATAATATTACCTTGCTAAACTCGGGTGTGCATTTCATGCGACCCAAATCCAAATCCAAAAACGTTGAATAAGAATGTGTCGAAGATCCGGGTGCATTTCATGTGATGTGATCCGACGACACGTTTTTAAACAACGTTCACTTTCGTAAAAAATAATTAAAAAGCGGTAAATAATTATAAAATTGCACTATAGGTTGGAGCATGTAAAAGATTAGATTTTTAGTCATTTATAATAATTTAAGCGACCGTGCTAGAACCACGGGATCCGAGGGTGCCTAGCACCTTCCCTCGGGTCAACAGAATTCCTTACACAGAATTTCTGGTTCGCAGACTCCAAATGTGAAGTCGACAATGTTCCTCGATTTGGGTTTTAAATTAAACCGGTGACTTGGGATACCAAAAGTCAATCCTATCCCAAGTGGCGACTCTAAAAATAAATAAATAATTCCATTTCGAATAATGTCACTTTAAATGGAAAAACTCCCTTACATTTATCCTTCGGGGTAGGTGTGTAAAAAAGGAGGTGTGTCAGCTCTGGCGACTCTGCTGGGGAAACGAACCCAGAATTTCGGTTCAGGGGTTTAAGAATTCGAGCTTACTGCAATTATTATATTTGGTTTTATCTGATTTTTTACATATTCCACGCTATATGTGCTAAATATTTTACCGCTTTGATATTTACTGAAATTGTATATATAAACTGCCGCGAATCCCCTCCTCTCTCTCTGAGTCTTCTACATCATGGAGAAGGGTGCACTTCGTGTAGCTTCTCTTCTGTTTTGAGTCTTTCCCAATTTAGAACAAGGTTTGGATAAGTTGCTAAGCCGACGGAGCTTCTGTATCCCTGGTACGCTGTCTCCCCCTCGGCTCGAGTTGTCCGCTCGGGTAAGCCAGGTCTAGACCAATAAACCTAGGGTTAAACCTAGAAGAACAAAAACTCATGCTGGATCCCTGGTAGGACGCTTGTTTGCATCACGTGCATTTGACTTAGGGGACTCAACACAGGGGTTGGGTCCGTCTAGGAAAGGTGACCTGAAACGAATTGACCATCCTGGTGCATTTTACGTGCTACTTGTGTATTTATTTGCTCGGCTTTGCATGTTGACCAGCTTGTCTAAATGAGTGAAAATTGAGAAAAATAGCAGTGTTAGGACTAAGTGAGGGTGACCATTTGTTTTGAAAAACCCAATGCCAAATGGTACCGAAATGCTGCCGGATTTCAGAAAAATAAAAAAAAAGAAAGAGAGAAAATATTTGAAAAATAGAAAGAAATTGTTGTTCAAAATAGTTTTGACTTTACAAATTTGACCGAACTACGCGGGTCTGATTCTCACCGGATGTGAGATACGTAGGCAAACCTCATCGTTTCCGACCCCAATTTTCAAAAAAAAATCCAAAAATATCTTCCTTTAGTTCCTTCATTAAAAAAATCTTTCCTTAGAAAATTCAAAAAAAAAAGTGGTTTTTAAACTAAAAAAAAAAGGTTTCCTTCTTTCTAATATTTTTCATGAAATAAAAAAGAAAAATCAAAATTCAAAACACGGAGTTTCTTCATTTTGAAGTATTTTTCCAAAACAATCAGAAACAAAAATTCAAAAAAAAAATTCTCAAATATCTTTCTTTCATAAATATCAATAATAATAAAAAATTGATGTCCAAAAAATATTTTTGCTTTTCTTTAGAAGTATTTTCGTAAATAAACAAAAACTCAAAAATCCAAAATATTTTCGTAATAGTCTCTCTTTTAAAAATTAAGAGGCAACAATCCAAAATCCAAAAAATATTTTTCTTTCTTCTCTAAAGAGAAAACAAATGAAAACACAAACAAAAAATATTTTCTTTTTATTTCTAAAATTTCCAAAGTTCCAATCAAAAGAAAAGAAATTTTTATAAATCTTTCTTTCAAAAATCAAATTCAAAAATCCGGAAAAAATAAAAATTCCCTTTCTCCTTTTAAAGCATTTTTTTTAGAAAATTCCAAAAAAAACTAACACAAAAAAAATTCAAAAATTAAAAACGTTTTTCTTTTGCCTTAAAGCTTTATGGTCTGGGTTTTATAAAAATGAAAAAGAGCAATTTACTCAATTCCCAATTTGCCCGAACTACGCTGGTTTGATTCTCACCAGATGTGAGATACATATGCAACCCTCATCGGGTCCAACCTCCCTTTTGCAAAAATAGACAAAAAATATCAAATTTTAAATTTTGCAATAATTAAGTCGGGTGATGCCCTTCTTGTTTAAAGTAAGCCGAATGTCCCCAAAAGGGCGCCGGAAGGCTGTTTTTGCAAGAACAGCCACCCTGAGTTATTTTTAAACGGTTGGCAGGCACAACCTTAAAATCTCCCCTCCAGAAGTGCTGAAAGGCCATATCTGCAAAACCGGGTTTCTGTGTGCTTAAATAAAAATTTTGAAAAAAAAATAGTCACTTTTTCCTCTTCGGTCAAAATAAATCATTAAAATACTCCTTAGATGGCTTTCTTTCATAAATAAAAAAAAAATTGAAAAAAATTGAGTGTGAAAATATTTTTGCTCAAAAATCCAAAATATTTTCGTAAAAGTCCCTTTTTCGAAAATTAAGAGGCAGTTTTCAAAAAAAAAAAAATTCTTTCGTGATAGAAAAAGAGAAAATAAGTGAAAATTCAAACAAAAACATTTCTTTTTTACTTCTAAAATTTCCAATAAAAAGAAAAAGAATTTTTATAAGTCTTTCTTTCAAAAAATAAAAAGAAAAATCAAAAAATATTTCCCTTTTTCTTTTAAAGCATTTCTTTCAAAATTCCAATAAAAAGAGAGTTAGCTTATTTACCTTATTTGCCAGAACTACGCTTGGTCTGATTCATGCGGGGTCATGATACGTAGGCAATCTACATAAGATTCGACCGTAATTCGAGGAAAAACAAAAAAAGAGAAATACGGGGGACATAAATAAAAAGGAAAAACAAGAAAGAAAAGAAACGCAAAAGAAAAATAAGGCATTGAGAGAAAAAATCATGGCCAATGAAAAAGAGGGAAAAGAAAATGAGAGAAAAACAAAACAAAAAGAGAAAATAAAAGAAAAGAGAAAAGAAAAGCCGGGATGATGCATGCGACCGAAGCAAACATGTAGATATTCATATAACTGTATAGGTGCGTCACACTCCAATATGTAGTTACCTATCTGTTACTTGTTTCACACTAACCGTTGTTGCTGTCATTATCTAGCTGAGTTTTAGAAACAGTGGTTGGTTTGTGGTAAGCTGTCCTCACATCGATGCTTCACCAGATCAGAAGGAAGCACCAAGATGTCATCTGAGATGACCCTGCCTGCAATCCACATACCTGAAGACAGCCCAATCTCTGGGATCCCGGCCTATGAATCTTATACAACTGAAGAAAACCGGATACTGTGCTTGCGATTGATAGAAATGTGGGATAATTGGAACAATGGAAAGGAACCCCCAAGCACTATCCCCGGGTTCCCGGAGTTATTCCCTAGATCTCGAGGGTTTACCATTGTCCCCATCAGCCGCCCAAATATTCCTCTGGGCCAACCTACCATGACTGCTAACTTTCTCGGAATACCTTCTGAGGCTCATCCCCAAGTGTTCCCATACGGGATTGCGCCCAACATCTTTACAGCTCCACCATCCTCTGCAACAACCCAAACATCGCTACCAAAACACGCTTTTGATCCTTCAGACTTCACATTTCAAAATCCAGTTTTTCAGGCTGACCCTCCTCACTATCCTCAATGTACCCACTCCCACCCACCATATGAGCTTACATTGGGGCAAGACAAAACCCCTAGAGCCCCATAACAGGACGAAATGACAAAGAGGATGAAGAGTTTAGAACAGAGTCTCAAGAATATGCAGGGTTTAAGCGGGCAGAAGAGTGTTTCTTACAATGATATGTGCATGTTCCCTCACGTGCACCTGCCCATGGGATTCAAATTGCCAAAGTTTGAAAAGTATGATGGACATGGCGATCCCATTGCTCACCTCAAAAAGTATTGTAATCAGCTGCACGGGACGGGTGGAAAAGAAGAGTTATTAATGGCTTACTTTGGAGAAAGCTTGGTGGGCATATCGTCGGAGTGGTACATGGATCAGGACATATCTCGATGGCACATTTTGGATGACCTTGCTAGAGATTTTGTTCGACAGTTTCAATACAACATAGACATTGTGCAAAACAAGAACTCCCTGGCAAATCTCAAGAAAAAGCCCACAGAGATTTTCTGCGAATATGTAATTAAGTGGCGCGAACAGGCATCAAGGGTGAAGCCTCCAATGGATGAAGTGGAAATGGTCACTGTATTTCTTCAGGCCCGGGAAGCAGACTATTTTCAGAATATGATGTCGGTCATGGGCAAGCCTTTTGCAGAGGCAATTAAAATCGGTTAAATGGTGGAGAATGGACTGAAAACAGGCAGAATTTTGAGCCAATCAGCTATTAGAGCAACCTCCTAAGCCATCCAAGGCGGTTCTGGTGGAATGGCAAACGGTAGGATGAAAGAGGAAACGTCCATGGCGGCTTCGGGTGCTAGAAGACGTCGCGCTCCTAGACCCATGTTTTTAGAAAGAACCCCTCAGCATTATTACCCTTATCAAGAAATGTCCTATGCTCCACAACTATATGCGGTCATGAATGCTCAACCCTTCGCCCGACGCAGCGACATGCCAACAGAAATCAACCCCTATTCCCAAGAAATCAGCCTCCCCGTCAGAACCACTATAATCCTCGACCTCCGCAGAATAACTTCCGTCCCTGGGAACTACCCATGAGACCAAACTTTACCCCAATTGGTGAATCTTACTCCAGTCTATTCCCAAAACTTGTCCAAATGGGTCTACTACAGCCGGTTCCTCAGAACAGACAATACCTGGCATCGCCTGCCTACAGAGCTGGTGTTAGGTGTGCATACCATTCAGGGGCAGAGGGCCATCATACAAATGATTGTTGGACTCTGAAACAAGCGGTGGAGAACTTAATAGAGCAAGGGAAAATTATGTTGAAGGATAAGGATGCCCCAAATGTGACCAATAATCCGCTGCCCGCTCACAACAACGGGCCAGTAATTGGGATGATTTGTGAAGATAGGGAGTTTGATCCAGCCTTAAAAGTTATAATTGCTATTACCGATGCAGAAAGAAAGCTCGAGGTGGACCCGAAGCACGAGAAAAGGGAAAAGAAGAGCAAAATCCCCAAGACAGAACCAGAAATAAAAGCTGATTTGAAACAAGGAACACAAATGTACGTACCCAAGCAAGCCTATGTGGTACGGGGGACAATCAAACTGCCTCGACTGAGTGAGCCAGTGGTTATTGGATGCGTACCACAGAAGCCGATGACCAACCCTGCTGCGGTACCATAGAATAATCATTAGACATTGGTTACGTACAAGGGTAGAGAGATCTTGGGAGAGCGGCTAGAAAATTCCCCTATTGAGAAATATTCAAATGTAGAGGAGGTAAACAATGCCACCAGAAGGCGTTCCCTGCCTAAGAAGCCTGTGAGTGCTGAGAAGCAGAAGTGTTCTTTCAAAAAATGAAAATGGCCGAAACTTTTGTCAAGCCTAAGTACAGTAAAGAGGAAGATGATGAAGTTTTCATGGCTGAAGAAAGTGAGGAAATACGTGGGGCAATGAGGAAAATGCTCTACGAAACCCACATGGTCCAGCCGGGAGAGGGAACTAGCACCGCTGAGGTGCTATACATGGGACCAAGCGCCAAGCTCCAAAACTGGAAGGCTACGCCATTCCCGATCAGGCAGCAGCCCCGGTAGACCAGTCCTGCCACTTTTTCTGCATCCCAAGTTATTCCAGGGTGTAACTCGGATGTTTCCTGTAGTTTCTTGTCCTTAAATTTCCGAACGTGAACCCTGTTATCATCAAAATTCCAAGAAATAAAATCAATATTTCATCATTCATTTTTCTTTATTCTTTCTGATTTTGTTATGTTTTCACTTCATTTTTTTTTCTCTTTAGCTCTAATAATGCAGCTTTAAATAACATGACATGCTTGCGGACTTCATGCCTAGATCCCAAAACGCTGTCAGACTTTAAAATAATGAATCAAGAGTCGAAATACAAAGAAGTTAACCTTGAGGAAATAAAACAAAGAAGTGGAACAATTGAAGGAAAATTTGTTCGCGTGTTGGAAAGGTCCAAAGAGTGTGCCACACTCAGGGCACATTCTTGCAGTTGTATCAATAAAAAATGGCTCGCGCTTATAACAAGAAAGTTCGTCCTAGGAATTTTGAGGTGGGACAACTCGTGCTGAGACGCATTCTCCCTCATCACCAATGAAGCAAAAGGAAAATTTGCTCATAATTGGAAGGGTCCATACATAATCCGGAAAATATTACCGAGAGGAGCACGATATCTGAGAGACATCGAAGGAAATGACCCTGAAACAACAGTCAATGCAGATACAGTCAAAAGGTACTATGTCTAGGCCTCCTGGTTTGATGGCTTTTATGTAATTGAGATGACGAAGGCTTTCCTTCCCGCTATCCCAAACACTATCAATCATTTGTAAACCCTTTGAGCCGGTTAATCTTCTTTGGTCACCCTCTTTGGAACCCGGAAGTACAAAAAAATGAAAAGAAAAGAAAAAAAAGAGAAATAAAAGAAAAGAGAAAGAAAAGAAAGAAAAAATAAAAATAAAAACAAAAACAAAAACATAACCATAAACAAAACAAAAACAAAAACAAAAACAACAAAAACAAAAATTTATCTGCTTGAACTACGTTTGACTTGATCCCAAAAGGGTACGTAGGCAGCCTTTCCCTGAGGTTCAGTCGCACCAAAACAAAAATCCCAATTTCCCCCAGAGTTAAAACTGGGGCAGATGATATAATTGTTCGGCCATAAGTCCGCCGAAATGGTTCCAAAGTTGTACTTCAGCCCAAAATTCTTTTACCCCAAAGACCTTGTCCAAAGTCCTTCCGATCAATTGGCAAAGGCAAGGAAGTGAAAAACATCATTGTTGGAATCTGATACAATTCAAATGAGACAAATAAAATGAGAGACTCTTATCGGTGAAAACCTTCAGGTACCATAAGGCGATGGTGAGTAGAGAAATGAAAATGAGAGAGTTTGTACAGTGGAAACTCGCAAAGAGCACTATTGGGCGACAGTGAGAAGAGAAATGAGAGAGGTCGATTGGCGAAAACCTGCAAAGGGCGCTGTCGGCCGAAAAGAAGACATCTCATCACTAAAAGAGTCCTGGCAAGGTTCTCTGGTTTTGAAATGCGCATCAATGGGTTCACGAGAAGCTGGAAAGTTTGTAGGTCGGGCGTCCAGTCCAAGAAGCATGTCATGTTCATTTGAAGCCAGCATGCACCCCAGATAAGTCCTTCTTTTCCCCGAAAGGGACGTTTCTCTTTAAACTCATCTGCTCGCTTTTTGTATATTTCTTCCTTGAATCCCTTTCGGTTTAACTCTAATTCTGGAATTACTACGAAGAAAAGGTGGCAGGACTGGTTTCACAGAGCTCCGCCTAGCAAAGGCCAAAGAAGATACCCAGCCTCAGCGGGTGCGCCAGTCCAATCCCGATTGACCATGGTGGTTGATTGCTTCCAAAGTAAAGACCTTGGAAAAGAAAGAAAATCAAAGGCAAAGGCGGATTAAAGTGAAAAGGACAGAGCTCACACGGGCGAGTCATAATGAAACACTGAGAGTTAAACCTGATCGGTCTGAAAAGAGATTCACCCTCAAGGCCAACAAGCAGTAGAGTACTCAACAGAAAAGGGGCCGGGATCAAGCAATTGGGATGATCAAGGCCACAAAACCAATCACCGTTTCAAACTAACAAATTATTCTTTGTTGAAAACAGGTCTTATTCAGAGCAACCGTGCAAGAAGCAGGTGCAACCCAAAAAGAAATGAAATGTGCAAGCGCTGAAACAGCTTTGCAACAGGAAAACAACCAAAAGGAAGTTTCCCCAAAATTCTTTCATGCGTTTTGCTAATAAAAGGAAATCATATAAAAAGAAGAGGAAAAAAAGAGAGTGGAAGAAAAGAAATGAAAATGAAATCCCCAAAAGAAAATAAATCATGGTAGCATAGGAGACTTTTCTTTCCAAATCCCGGCCAAAAACCGAGGATCCCCCTGGCATAACCAAAGGAGCGTTTTCTTTCCAAATCCCGGCATAACCCGTGGATCTCCCTGGCATAACCCGAGGAGCATTTTCTTTTCAAATCCCAACATAACCCGTGGACCTCCCTGGCATAACCCAAGGAGCATTTTCTTTCCAAATCCCGGCAAAAAACGAGGATCTCCCTGGCATAACCCAATGAGCTTTTTCTTTCCAAATCTCGGCATAACTCGTGGATCTCCCTGGAATAACCCAAGGAGCGTTTTCTTTCCAAATCCTGTCATAACCCGTGGATCTCCCTGGCATAACCCAATGAGCGTTTTCTTTCCAAATCCCGGCATAACCCGTGGACCTCCTTGGCATAACCCAAGGAGCGTTTTCTTTCCAAATCTTGGCATAACCCGTGGATCTCCCTGGCATAACCCAAGGAGCTTTTTCTTTCCAAATCCCGGCATAAATCGAGGATCTCCTAGGCATAACCTAAGGAGCTATTTCTTCCCAAGTCCCGGCCTAACCCGAGACCCTTTTCTTTTTCCGGCATAACCCGGTCATCATCTAGCATGACCTGGATTCATTCACAGAGATACACAATCCTGATTTTATTGCTAAGATATGTGTCACAACTAACTCACGAAATTTTCTTAGTGAAACTGGGGCAGAAAATTTCGTTTGTTTGTTTGTTTTGGTATCGTAAGCAGGTTGACCTCAAGACACAAGGTGCGTGATGACTGTTGGAATGAGTCTTAATCCAGAATAACGAAAAGAAGAAAAGAACAAAAAGAAATGAACTCAAATGTGAAGCAAACAAGGGTGTGGATTGCTCAAAATCTGATTAAATGATGCAGAAAGGAACAACACCTACAACTTGCGAGCATCAAGATTCAGATCGGAGTCCACAGCAAAATCAGCTAAGACTCAAGATCAAATTTCAAGAGAATTATAGATAGGAATCTTGTAACTCATAGTTGTTAGGCATAGCTAGCTTAGATTTGATTTTCCTTTTGGTGTAATAAGGAGGTCACAAGTAGTAGCAGCAGCAACAACAGTGAAAATCACAGCTCCTGGTAGTCCCAGCTACCAAACTTTCCCGAACTACACAGACCTAATTCCTTTTCACCCAAGGATATGTAGGCAACCTCCGAATCAGGGTGGGTCAACTCTTTCAAAAATATTTCACAACGGAATATTCAAACGGGCAAAAATTGCTCGTTTTCGCTTACTTATCTTTGCACGAAAACTCTCTGTGTTTCCGGACAAAGAGGGGCAGCTGTGAGCACGTGATTTTTGTCCTAATTGAATTATTCCCAAAAATTCAAACAAAATAATTTTTTCTTTCATTATTTTATAATTTTGTGAATTTTGTGTTATTTTCTGCTAATTGTTGCATTTATTTTTGCATTTTAATTCATATAAAAGTATAAAAAAATACAAAAATACATTTGTATTTAGGATCTAATTTCATATTATAGGATTAATTAGGGGTTAATTTGTTTTAGAACAAAATACAAAGAAAATAACAAAATAGTCCACTTTTTGCATTTTCAATTGTTAATTGAAAATTCATCACGAAATAGATTTTAAATAATTTTAGGAGTTAGTTAGTTTAACTTTGAAATATATTAGGACTTTATTTTAGTCCTTGCATTTCTATAAAATCAGAAGAAATACAAAATACAAAATAAAATATATAGATAAATAAAAGAAATAAAAGAAAAACAATGAAAAAAGGTCTTATTTTGTCGAAAACAAATTGGGCTTCTCTTTAATTAACACCAGCCCAAAAGAATTCCCACCAGAACCCAGGACGAAAACTGACCCGACCCGCCTGACACACTTCCCCCTTCTTTAATTAAAAAAGAACACGCCAAAATGGGGATGGGGGCTCCTCTTGGAAGAAGGCAGAAATCGGAGGCAGCTAGAAACACGGAAATAGCGTGCCTCCTTTCGATTTTTTCCGATTCCAGCTATATCTCTTCTCTTTCTTCTCCATTCTCAGGTGGAGCACACAGAGATAGATCCCTCACCTTAGCAAATAGAGAAAAGAACCCAACAGTGCTCCATGGCAGACTTCTTCCTCTCTCAAAAATAGACCCTTCTTTACATCTCACTCACACACACTTTACACTCCTCCTCTTCACACACAAGTTGATTCACGCATCCTACATCTGAAATTTTTCTTCATATAGTCAAACCAAAAAAATTTAAAAAAATAGATCTGAAAAGGATTTGGAAGGAGATTCTCTTCCTAGATCCGTAAAAGGTCGTTGAAGCCTGAAGCCGTGGACTGATGTTGTTGATGTTTGCTATCTTGTTGAGTTTCAGTTGGTTTTTTGTCCAGCCTCAACTTGATTTTCCTTTTTTGGGATTTTTTCTTGTCAAGGTATGAGTTCTGATTTCAAATAATGTAATTTTTATTTGGATGTGTATGTTAATAGCCTCTATTTAACTGGTTCTGTATATTTTTGGGCATTTCAAGGACTTGTTTCTATTGTTGTGTTTATACAAATTCTTAGTGGGTTTGCACTTTATAAGAGTTGTAAATGTTCTGTGGGTGCATTGTCAATGCATATTGATGCTGATCCTGAAAAGCATCATTGAAGTGTGCTTGAACTCTTGAATACCGCATGGCAAGGATGTTGAATATACTTTAAATTTTTAGACATTGGTTTCTGTTGGCTTTTCCCAATCAAAATCCCACTTTAAGCTCTAAGAATATTGACTTTTCTTACAGGTAGATATTCTAAATATGCATCATAATGTACTGTTCAAATAGCGGTTTGTAGTAGATTAGGATGAGAAAGAGCTGTTTGTTGCACTAAATATGACAATGGCTAGAATACGAAAATACTAGGAATATAGTGAATACCTTTATTTGCTTTAAAAAGAGCCAGCGTTGCAGTGAAGGTTGAATTTAATAGTTCATATGTATTTGTTTCCTCCAGTTTATTGTAGCTACTAGGATTAAGTTTATTCACATACATAGGGAATAGCTGTGACGACCCGGCCCGTTGTCACGTGAGCTACTGCCCCGTTTCTCCCATATTATATTGTTCCATGTTTCAATATCAGTATTTGAGTCGATCGGATAGGATTGAATTGGTTTTAGTTGGAAATGAGGCACATAGTCTCTTTGAAGTAAGCTTATTTTGAAAAAGTCAACCGGAAGTTGACTATATAGTTAGAAGGCTCGGATGTAAATTTCGGTGATTTGGTTAGCTCCGGGAGGTGATTTGTAACGTAGGAGTGCGATCGGAATTGATTTTGGAGGCTCGGTGTAGAATTAAGCTTGAATTGGCGAAGTTTGAATTTTGGCGAATTCCGGTTGATAGGTGAGATTTTGATCTGAGGGTCGAAATGGAATTTCGAGGGTTGCAGTAGCTCCGTTAGGTGATTTTGGATATGTGTGCAAAGTTTCAGGTAATTCGGAGGTGTTTAGGTCGGGTTTTTGATCGAATATGCAATTCGGAAGTTTTTAAGAAATTTAGGCTTTGATTTGATCATAATTGAGGATTTTGATGTTAATGTTAGCATTTTGATGATTCGAGAAAGTTTGAATGAAGTATTAGATCATGTCTGTGCTTTTTGTTGAGGTCCCGGGGGCCGCGGGGTGAGTCTGGATGGTTAAAAGGAGAGTTTTGGAGTTTTGGCATGTTTTAGAGTTCTGGTACCTGGTATTTTCACATCTGCGAAAAAGGGACCGCATAAACAGTTCTGCGGATGTGGTGAGGGAGATCGCAAAAGTGGCCCTTGAGACCTGGGCAGCTTCCGCAAAAGCGGAGGGCTTTCCGCAAAAGCGGAGACCGCAAATGCGTGAATTGGATCACAGAAGCGGTCTGGGCAGCTTTGAGAATAACCGCAGAAATGGTTGGAAACCGCAAAAGAGGCGACCGCATAAGCGGAAAATGGATCGCAAAGGCAAAAAGACCTGGACAGATTTAAGTTAAGTCCTCTTCGCGAATTTTGAAAGAACAAATATTTTGGGACTTCGGATAAGGCGACTCTTGGACGATTTTGAAGAGAAACCGAAAGGGTTTCATCAGGTATACATTTGTAGCCTCGGAATATGTTATTATGGTGTAAAAACATTGATTTAATCACTGAAATTCAAGGATTTAAGGGTTAAAAATGGTGGTTAGGGCTTGAAACCTAAGAAAGTGTAAACTTGGAATTTGAGGGGTCAAATGGACTCCGATTTTGATGAATTTCATATATGGGCAAACTCGTGGCGAGACGAGGATTCCGGTGATGTGAGTTTTATCATTTTTCGAGAAGCGGGCCCGGGGCTCGAGTTTTGTTAGTTTCGAGATTTTCGATATTTTTTGATTGTTTTCGATTGGGTATTGTTCCCTTAGCATATTGTAATGTATTCGCTCTAATTTTGGTTATATTCGATGTGCGTGGAGGCTGAATTGAGGGGCAAAGGCGTCACGAGCGAGGAATTTCACCGGTTCGAGGTGAGTAATACTTGTAAATGATATCCTGAGTGTTTGAAACCCCGAATTTGCACATCATAGTGCTGTATTGAGGTGACTTGCACGCCGGATATGGGCGTGGGGTAGAGCACCATTGGGGGACTGTGACTTGGTCCGTCCTGGTTGTTGATTTTTACCGCGTATTTGACTGAAATTATTTGTTATTATCATAATTTGGGATGATTGCCGTGTTTGGGGCCTTGGGCCGACCTGTAGAATCCTTAGGGGATCTTTATATGTTTTTCCTCGCTTGTGTGCATAACATAAATTCTCAGTCATGTTTTCAAATATTAAGAACAATATAATAACTATGTTTTATACATGAACCTTAAATGAAAAGGATATGAGGGCTGAGATCCCTATAGTATGTTACGCCCAATTGGCTGTGGACTTATTTGACTGAGATGGGTCGGGGACCCAGTGGTGAGGATGTTTCCTTGATATGGATTGGGCTACACGCCGTAGCGATTATTATATATTAATATTGAGGCCGAGAGCCTGTTTTATGCCAATACCTGGCTGATATTACGCTTGGGCTGTAGGAGCCCCTCCAGAGTCTGTACATACCCCCAGTGAGCGTCGTCGACGTTAAATGGATCGGACTGCACGCTGCAGTGGGTACTAGAGTGTACCGTCATATGCATTACATTGCATTCATACATTTGTGCACTATTTATTGTTGCGTTATTTCCTGAGATATTTATTTGTTGTTCTGATATTGTCTGATCCCCTTCAAAGTGGATAAATTTGAGACAGTGGTAACAGTGACACTGTATGATGTAAAATGGGTCAGGTAACAGTGGCTGACCAGAGATAAGAATATTGCCTGAAGGGCGAGTTATGAGCTCAATTATGCATACTTACTTGTGCCCGAGAGGCTGACTTTTGTGCTGACTTGCACTACATGTCCTGCATTTACTTGCTTAAATTGTTGGAAAATGATATTTTCTAAAGAGGTTTTAAACTGAGTCAGATATTTTCTAAAGGATTTTTCCGGACTTACTGTTTTCTCAAAGGGTTGTGCTGTCCTATATAGTATGATGGAGTGTTCTTACGTGATTTCTTACTGTTCAGTTATTATTTACTCTTATTACCATTGAGTTGGAAGTACTCACTTTACTTCCTGCACCTCGCGTGCAGTTGCAGGTATTGTTCACCCGGTAGCAGGTTATTAGCGGACCGAAGGCCTTTCTATGGTAGTTGAGCAAGATGACTGCCAGCGTTCGCGGTACCATACTTCATATTTGATTTTCGATTTTTATCTTGCATATATAAATTATTGACCCTATAGTAGCATTCATATTCCTTAGATGCTCGTGACTTGTGACACCTCGGTCGGGTTGTATGGGGTTGTAGTCCTGATTATTATTATTGTTAAGCTGTATCACTTTACTCATTTATGTTTAAATAATCTTTAATAGAAGTGAATTGGGTTAGTTGGCTAGCCTTGTCTTCACGAGAGGCGCCATCACGACCAGTGTGGGTTTGGGTCGTGACAAGTTGGTATCAGAGCCTAGGTTACTAGGTCTCAGGAGTCATGAGCAGGTTTAGTAGAGTCTCGCGGATCGGTACGGAGACGTCTGTATTTATCCTCGAGAGGCTGCAGAACCTTTAGGAAAACTTCACTTTCTTGGAATTCTTATCGTGCGTACTTGATTCAGCTTGAGATATAACTCTTGAAATTCTTTCCACACGATTGTATGTGCACGTGAGCGCTTAGTATTATAAGTGCCTTGATGGCTTATGATTCCCTGATCGAGGGGCGAGATGTAATCCCATGAGTTTGATGTTGGGCCAGTCTGGAGGACTTGAGGTCGGATCTTTGCTTATGGCTTGAGCACCAAGGTGCTGATTGTGCGAGCTAGTATTATGAACTTATATGTTTGGTATTGTCGCTATTAGCCGGAATGGCGGTTTGGTATTCACGTGATGAGTATGTTGGTACTGTGTAATGTTTCTACATGACTTGGTAATGACCAAAAAGTCTGCAGGATAGTAGATGGACAATTAAGTGATTCGATTCCTATGGTGGCTTGATGTGTAGTCCGAATTATGGGCGCGTAAAGAATATTTTCGTATTTCTTTGTTGGGAGTTAAGTGCAATACTTGTGGCGGAATGAGTTCAGACTCAGGAAGACTAAATGACCGTGTAACGTATATGATGGTGGAAGGTATGCTGAAATACTAAATTGAGGCGAAGCAGGTGAGGTATCTCCTGCGGAGTGTTCTTAAGGGGTACGATTTTTATGTATATTGTTAGAAAATGTCATGTGTAATTGAAAGGTGCGTGTTGTAATTTGAAAATTTGGGTCACTTCAGAGAGTGGACTCAACTGATATGGGGATGAATACGAGGTTTGTAGAGGATTCCAGTATCCGAGGTTCTGTGTTTTCATAAACTAGTAAATGATTTGAGTTAATCTCACTATAATATTGTGGTATCATTAGAGTAAAAGTATTATAGGTTATTAAATGTGTCTTGATAGATGGTTTTGAGCCAAGTTGGGGAGGTTGCTGTTCATTAGCTGATCGCTCGGTTGTGTGCTATGTTGTTTCCGTTTCGAAGTATGCTGGCGGATCCGTCCTGGTTGCAGAAACTAAGCCGAGGATGGCACGAGTGGAGAAAATTTTTGATAAAGGTGATATGGTGCTTCGTAGATGTGAGGAAATAATAGGAGGTCTTGAGCAGTTGTTGATAAAGGATGCTCAGTGTATAGAGAAGGAAGATGTTCGTTTGTATTGGAATGAGATCATATCCTACGGTGTCAGAGTGCTAATAAGGCACGAGTGGTTCTGTTCGTTAAGTCAGGTAAACTGCAGTTGTGTAAGAGTGAATGACTCTCGAGAATGGTTTTATTATGTCCAAGACTTGGCATGTAAAAATCAGGTGTCTTTAGGTTGGGTATGTGGCTAAGGACTGTGTTTTTGTTAGAAAAGATCAAGACTTGTGGTATTTTATGATAATTATTATGAGATTCTATGTATCAGTATCTAGAAATTAATGGTAACGAATTCATATTTGCAGGAAGTTCTTCAAAGTAAAGTATTCTGGAATGTTATATTTCTAGGAAGCATTGGGAGAATATTCGGTGGCCTATGGGGCTTAGACAGTGTGGTCTTATGTTTGAATCTCCTATGGTGAGCCTGGATTGAGGCATTGTAATGCTACAGCGAGGGAGAAATATCAAGTGGATGATGAATAAAAAGAGAGATTTGATAGACGGATTAGCTTGATAATAGACCGAATCGGTATGGTAGGGTATGATTAATTCCCTGTATGTGTTCGAGGTAATGAGTTCGTACAGGTATTTTGAAGCAAAGCTCTTGAGTTCTAATAGGTTGTTTAGCTTAGTTTAGATAGAAGGATTTAGTCCTGGCAGTTTAGCTTGCACAACTGAAGTTGGCAGAGATGTTCTTGTTGGGTTTTACCGTGGTTTGAAGATGAGTGTATTTCTTTGGTATGCGAAGCATGGAGTGTGTAATGATTTTTCTTCTAAATGGGATCAATGAAAGTTCTTGACTAGTTGAGTGAATCGATGTCTGTGATGCGGAAGTAAGATAAAAGTCCTCATGTTGTCCTAGTGTGGGTTGGTATATTAGACTTTGCATGTGACGTTGAGCTGCAGACTGGTTGTCGCAATGTGGGTTATTCTAGACTATTGTGCTATGGGCTATGTCGGAAAATGCCACCGGTTGCATGGCGAGGTACATCGGATTATGTTATAGCAGAGTGGTTGGTACTCCAAAGATCAGCGGACAGTTGGGAAGGATTGCTTTCCTTAATTGGGCCTTTGTGACGGATGTCAGTATAACGGTTTCTACCATTGATTCAGTTCCGGTATAGAGGGATTTTTTTTTCGGACGCATTCCTTGTGGCCGGGCATGTCGCCGAGCGAGATTGTGAATTTCGGTATTGATTTGGTGTCCGGCATCGTATTGTACGGCTCCGGTATGAGTTATAGTAGTGGAAGAAGCAGCTTCAGGCTTTTTGGTAATGAGTTTGTTGGTAAGCTGATTGGCTACGTGTTTAGCTTGAGTTGGCTTGGTTGGCCCCGAATTGTATTGTTGAGGGATAGGTTGAATCTATCATTATTGAGCTTGTTAGTGATCTGGGGAGATCTATGAGTTGCTGTTTTGGTGCTGTGAGGCGTTATGATTTCAGACTGTGGGCACATATAGTGTGGTGCTATCGAGATTCATAGTGGAAGTTGAGGGGTAAGGACCTCAGTTGTGTTTGAGTTTTGTAGCTTACAACGCTATATGTAGATATTGTATGCACTCAGTATGCTTACGACCGGTACTCGATATTTTGTTATAATGAGCAAATTGGCTCGATGTGCATCTCCTTATGTGGTTTATATGTATGGATCGGGTGGCACGCTGCCATGGATATATGTGGATCGGGTGGCACGCCGCCACGAGTATGTTATCGGGATCGGGTTGCATGCCGCAACAGTGTGATGTTGAGAACAGTTTTCCCATATGTTACTTGGTATGTCTTGCTTCTTGGTTTCCAAAGAAAGTCCGTATTGGATGTTGCTCGGCGAATAGCGCATAGGTTGTGTCCTTTCAGGATTGAATGGTGTATATTACTTACTTCACCGTGGGTGTGATGGACTGTCTGGTTTCAGACATCAATCCGTGTGTAGCTGTCTATTTTGAGCATAGCGACTTGAGGTACTTCATGTGTAACAGTGTTTGGATAAGATCGCGCATTATAGCGAGGCTACGTGGAGATTAGACCCTTCGGGTAGGTTCAGGTATTCTATTTCTATGATATGGGACGGGGTCCCAGTCTTGTGTTGTGATGGTACTGAAGAGTTTGAGTTACAGCTCTTTTGTTTGAGCCATTTGTCATGATTTGAGTATGTTCAGTCCGCCCATCATTGGTGTGTGGGTTATGCAAGTTATGGCTTAGGCCTGTGATGAAGTGTCATATCACCAGAGTGGTAAGTTGAATTCGAGGTGATCGTTGGAGTCATTAATAAATGCAAACAGATGTGATTTCAACTAATTAGAGGGTCCATATCGAGGTTTGGCCCGGAAATCTGCTGTGGTATTAGTCAAAAAGGGGAGTAACTTCATAAATGGTTGATCTAAGAAATTGATACAGTTTATTGCGTGTTTCATTATTCGTTGGCAGTATATGAAAGTTCTAGAATAAGACCTTTGTTGATAAGAGGGTTTCCCACCGGTATTCGGGTGTTGTGGGCAAATATTGTGAACAGAAGTTATCGCTTCGAGTGTCTGGGTTATGTAGTATATCATATGGTTGCACCTGAGGTTGCAGGTGTGGGTTATCACAGCTGGTTCGGGTTTATTCTGGGTATGATTTCGGAAGGTGCAATGTGGTTCTGCGGTCTTTGGCCTAGATGGACTGTGAAATTTCAGCAGAGTTGTATTATCGGACCTATGTAAGATAGGGTGACGAGGGATCACCCCGGGTATATGCTTGGTAAGGTTATTTAACTATTGGTTGGCTTCTAGGACAATTCTGGGTATGCTCGAGGATGAGCATTTATTTAAGATGGGGAGGATGAGCGTTTATTTAAGATGGGGAGGATGTGACGACCCGGCCCGTTGTCACATGAGTTACCGCCCCGTTTCCCCCATATTATGTTGTTCTATGTTTCAATATCAATATTTGAGTCGATCAGATAGGATTGAATTGGTTTTAATTGGAAATGAGGCACATAGTCTCTTTGAAGGAAGCTTGTTTTGAAAAAGTCAATCGAAAGTTGACTATACAGCTAGAAGGCTCGGATGTGAATTCTGGTGATTTGGTTAGCTCCGGGAGGTGATTTGGGATGTAGCAGTGCGATCGAAATTGATTTTGGAGGCTCGGTGTAGAATTAGGCTTGAATTGGCGAAGTTTGAATTTTGGAGAATTCCAGTTGATAGGTGAGATTTTGATCTGAGGGTCAGAATGAAATTCCGAGAGTTGCACTAGCTCCGTTAGGTGATTTTGGATATGTGTGCAAAGTTTGAGGTAATTCGGAGATGTTTAGGTTGGGTTTTTGATCAAATATGCAATTCGGAAGTTTTTAAGAAATTTAGGCTTTGATTTGATCATAATTGAGGATTTTGATGTTAACGTTAGCGTTTTGATGATTCGAGCAAGTTTGAATGAAGTATTAGATCATGTCTGTGCTTTTGGCTGAGGTCCCGGGGGCCTCGGGGTGAGTCCGGATGGTTAAAAGGAGAGTTTTGGAGTTTTGGCAGGTTTTAGAGTTCTGGTACCTGGTATTTCCGCATCTACGGAAAAGGGACCGCATAAGCGGTTCAGCAGATACGGTGAGGGAGATCGCAAAAGCGGCCCTTGAGACCTGGGCAGCTTCCGCAAAAGCGTAGGGCTTTCCGCAAAAGCGAAGACCGCAAATGCGTGAATTGGACCGCAGAAGCGGTCTGGGCAGCTTTTAGAATATCCGCAGAAGCGGCTGGAAACCACAAAAGCGGTAACCGCATAAGCGGAAAATGGAGCGCAAATGCGAAAAGAGCTGGAAAGATTTAAGTTAAGTCCTCTTCGTGAATTTTGAAAGAAGAAATATTTTGGGACTTCGGATAAGGCGACTCTTGGACGATTTTGAAGAGAAATCGAAGGGGTTTCATCAGGTATGAATTAGTAGCCTCAGAATATGTTATTATGGTGTAAAAATATTGATTTAATCACTGAAATTCAAGGATTTAAGGGTTAGAAATGGTGGTTAGGGCTTGAAACCTAAGAAAGTGTAAACTTGGAATTTGAGGGGCCAAATGAACTCCGATTTTGATGAATTTGATATGGGCGGACTCGTGGAGAGACAAGGATTCCGGTGATGTGAGTTTTGTAATTTTTTGAGAAGCAGGCCCGGAGCTCGAGTTTTGTTAGTTTCGAGATTTTTGATATTTTTTGATTGTTTTCAATTGGGTATTGTTCCCTTAGCATATTGTAATGCATTCGCTCTGATTTTGGTCAGATTCGACGTGCGTGGAGGCCGAATTGAGGCGCAAAGGTGTCGCAAGCAAGGAATTTCACTGGTTCGAGGTGAGTAATACTTGTAAATGATATCCTGAGGGTTTGAAACCCCGGATTTGCACATCATAGTGCTGTATTGAGGTGACTTGCACGCCGGATATGGGCGTGGGGTAGAGAACCATTGTACACACCCCCAGTGAGCACCGTCAACGTTAAATGGATCGGACTGCATGCCGCAGTGGGTATTAGAGTGTACCGTCATATGCATTGCATTGCATTCATACATTTGTGCACTATTTGTTGTTGTGTTATTTCCTGAGATATTTATTTGTGGTTCTGATATTGTCTGATCACTTTCAATGTGGATAAATTTGAGACAGTGGTAACAGTGACATTGTATGATGTAAATGGGTCAGGTAACAGTGGCTGACCAGAGATAAGAATATTGCCAGAAGTGCGAGTTATGAGCTCAATTATGCATACTTGCTTGTGCCCGAGAGGCTGACTTTTGTGCTGACTTGCACTACATGTCCTGCATTTACTTGCTTAAATTGTTGGAAAATGATATTTTCAAAAGAGATTTTAAACTGAGTCAGATATTTTCTCAAGGATTTTTCCGAACTTACTGTTTTCTCAAAGGGTTGTGTTGTCCTATATAGCATGATAGAGTGTTCTTACGTGATTTCTTACCGTTCAGTTAATATTTACTCTTATTACCACTGAGTTGGAAGTACTCACTTTACTACCTGCACTTCGCGTGCAGTTACAGGTATTGTTCACCCGGTAGTGGGTTATTAGCGGACCGAAGGCCTTTCTATTGTAGTTGAGCAAGGTGACTGCCAGCGTTCGCGGCACCGCACTTCATCTTTGAATTCCGGCTTTTATCTTGTATATATAAATTATTGACCCTATAGTAGCGTTTCTATTCCTTAGATGCTTGTGACTTATGACACCCCGGTCGGGTTGTGTGGGGTTGAAGTCCTGATTATTATTGCTGTTATGCTGTATCACTTAACTCATTTATGTTTAAATAATCTTTAAAGCAAGTGAATTGGGTTAGTTGGCTAGCCTTGTCTTCACGAGAGGCGCCATCACGACCAGTGTTGGTTTGGGTCGTGACAATAGCGAATCTTCATAACCATAAATATGGTCAAGACAAACTTCAAATTTTTTATCAAGGTTGCACCATTGCTATGTATAATAGCTAGGATATACTTTAAATAGCTAATATATTTCTTGACCCTCATGTCAATATCATATCTCTAAGCCCATGGCCCTCATTTAATTAATTTTAATCCTTTAGAAATCGAGGTGTGCCATTTAGTTGAATTCTTCATGGCCCTCGCAAAGTTAAAAATGTGTAGTTGCCTTAGGTGCGTTATTTTAATAATATTACCTTCCTAAACTCGGGTGTGAATTTCATAAGACCCAAATCCAAATCCAAAAATGTTGAATAAGAATGTGTCGAGGATCCGGGTGCATTTCATGTGACGTGATCCGACGACACATTTTTAAACAACGTTCACTTTCATAAAAAATAATTAAAAAGCGGTAAATAATATAAAATTGCACTATAGGTCGGAGCCTATAACAAATTAGATTTTTGGCCATTTATAATAATTTAAGCGATCGTGCTAGAACCACGGGATCCGAGGGTGCCTAACACCTTCCCTCGAGTCAACAGAATTCCTTACACAGAATTTCTGGTTCGCAGACTCCAAATGGGAAGTCGACAATGTTCCTCGATTTGGGATTTAAATTAAACCGGTGACTTGGGACACCAAAAGCCAATCCTATCCCAAGTGGCGACTCTAAAAATAAATAAACAATCTCAATTCGAATAATGTCACTTTAAATAGAAAAACTCCCTTATACATTTATCCTTCGGGGTAGGTGTGTAAAAAAGGAGGTGTGACAAGTTTATTTGAATTTAATATCCACTTTTATCACATTCATTTTAATATAATACAAATAATAAAAAAAAATATTTCAATAGTAACTTTGACTCTATTGCTTATATCTTAAATATGATTTTTTATCATATTTAAATAAAGTACATTCTCAAATTCAAATATATCTTATTTTTCTATTTTCTCCATTGGACCACATTTTCAAAAATCGTATTGTAGTTTCAAACTTAACCTAGCAATATTCAATTCAAATATTAATCGTAAAAACACTAATTGTTGCAACAATATTTTCACTATTATTTTAAGAAATATTATTTATCTATAAAATATTTATTTGTCCGAATTGTCAGCACTAACATAACCATAACTGAATTATACATAAATACATAACTAATATATATATATATATTACCATAACTGAATTATACATAAAATTTTAATTAAAGATACATACAATAATGTATATTACACCCAAATAAGGGCAGATATAAAGTTTGTACCAAACAAAGAAATTATTATGCAACTTAAAATTAATGTGTAAGATACAAAACAAAAATTTAATTGATTCTTTCTAAAAAAAAAAGGATACCCACTATAATTGAATTAAACATAGAATTTTAATTAAAGATACCTACAGTAAATATATGTAACTATCCGACCGGTCGTTTTGAGCTTTTGCGCCTTGATAGCCAGTTCTCGGGCATGACATGCCCCGTGTTATATATTATGACTAATGTAGATCGTTGGTTTTGGTTTTCGAAAAATTTGGAATGAATTTGAAAGAACAGTTACAGTTGAAAGCTTGGAATTTGAAAGGTTTGACCAAGAGTTGACTTATTTGTATACGAGCTCGGATCGGAGTTTTTATGATTTGGTTAGATTTGCAGGGTGATTTATGACTTAGGAGCATGATCGGAATTGGTTTTGGAAGTCCGGTGTAGAATTAGGCTTGAATTGGCGAAGTTAGTATTTGGCGATTTTCGGTTGATAGGTGAGATTTTGATCCGGGAGCCATAATGGAATTTTGAGAGCTGTTGTAGCTTCGTTATGAGATTTTTGATGTGTGTGCAAAATTTCATGTCATTTGGACGTCGTTTGGTTGGATATTTGATCAAATGCATGTTTCGGAAGTTTTAGAAGAACTTAGGCTTGAATCCGATGTAAATTGATGGTTGTCGGTGTTGTTTGATATGTTTTGATGATTGGAACAAGTTTAAATGAGGTTTTAGGATGTGTTGGTGCTTTTGGTTGAGGTCCCGGGGGCCTCGGGTGAGTTTCGGATGGTCTATCGGGTTATATTCTATGTTGAAAAGTTGCAGAAAAATTTGTCCCAATAGTTGCAGCAATTTATCTCTTCACATTCGCATTAGTGTTCTCGCGTTCGCGAAGAGTAGGCAGAGGTGGGTGTGAAATTTTCCTTCACGTTCGCGAGAAGGTATGATCTCAGTGCATCGCGTTCGCGGGTTCTTATACGCGTTCGCGTAGAAGGATTCGAGTCAGTGGATTTGAAGTGGAATTGTGCTATGCATTTGCAGGTGTTCTGTCACGTTCGCTTAGTAGAGGAAAGCTGAAGCATCGCGTCGCGAGGTGAATCTCGCGTTCGTATAGGGTTAATACTGGGAAATTAAATGTTGTGCTTCGCATTTCGTGGGGCAGTAGCCGCGAACGCGATGAACGATCTACAGAACCTGTGCAGAATATTTTAAAATATTTCATCCGCGATTTTGGGGCTTATTGACTCCATTGTTGATCTTTTTGAGAGCTTTTTGAAGGAAATTGAAGAGGGATTCAAGGAGAATCGATTGGAGGTAAAATTTTTGAATTTAAAACTCGTTCTTATTGTGAAATCCACCTAGAAATTCATGGAAATTAAGCCAAAAAATTGAAGAACTAGGGCTTGGAATTTTGAAACTTAATTTCGGGATTTGAAGGAACATTTGAGGTCGGATTTGAGAACTTTTGGTATGTACGAACTCGTGAAGAGATAAGGAATCTGTTTATGTTAAATTTTTTAATTTTTGAGAAGTGGGCCAGGGGCTCGGGTTTTGCAAATTTCGTGATTTTCGATGTTTTTGGATTCTTTTCGATTGGGTTATGTTCCCTTAGCCTATTGTGATGTATTCGCTCTGATTTTGGATAGATTCGATGCGCGTGGAGGCTGATTTAAGGGGAAAAGGCATCGCGAGCTAGAGATTTCACCGGTTCGAGGTGAGTAATGATTGTAAATGATATTCTGAGGGTTTGAAATCCCATATTGCACACCGTAGTGATATATTGAGGTAACATACATGCCGGATAGCAAACGTGGGGTAGAGCACCATTGGGGATTGTGACTTAGTCCGTCCCGATTGATGATTTTGTCGCGTATTTGACTGGAACATATTTGTTATTATCATGATTTGAGCTGATTGCCATATTTGGACTTGTGCCAATTATTTGAACCCTTCACGGATTTTTTATCACTCTTTCCTCACTATTTGATTGTCACGACCCCAAATCCCGGTCGTGATGGCGCCCAACACAACTGCTAGGCAAGCCCAACCATTCTCTCTCAACCCGAGCGTAAAGCTCAAAACCAATTTATTTAACATCTTTTAAAAAAAACAGTGCAACTATAAGTTTAGCTGATAAAATAGACAAACCAAATATCCCATTAACACTGGGAACCACCTCCCAAAGACTTGGGGGTCACGAGTCAAGAGCCTCTAACAGTACAGTAAAAGAAGACTGTAATAATACGTAGTCTGGAAAATGTGCGGAAAATCAAATAACAAGATAAGGGAGAAGTCGGGTCCTGCGGACGTCAGGAAGCTACCTCGACAACTCTGAATGAACTCTGGAGTCAGCAATAGCTCAGCTAGCTCTTGAAGTACCTAGATCTGCACACATGGTGCAGGGAGTATGGGGTGAGTCTACAAACTCAGCGAGTAATAAGCATGTATAAAAACCCGAAGATTGCAAATCCACAATAAAGCACAGAGTAAAGCTATCTAACAGAGCTATACAGTTTAAACCTCAGAGATATGCATATAAA
>MU775379.1:43650-55493 GCA_026770625.1 Nicotiana glauca | reverse complement strand
CCATAAATCTCCCAAGTGGCGACTCTGAATTAAATAAATAAATCCCGTTTCGATTATCCTTTAATTGGAAAAACTTCCTTGCGCCCTCGCGGGTAGCGTAAAAAGGAGGCGTGACAAGCACAATTTCTTCTAAGACGCAAATCTACAAAAACATCTAACAAGAAAGAATAAAAGCATATAAAAGACTCACAAAGATCTTATACTGATATAACTCTCACCGCAGTACACAGCCCGGTCTCAACATAACAAATCACCTGAAATCACGAGGGTCCCGTCCTCAACACTGAATCACAAGTAGGGCACACATCCACCCATCTAGAGACTCTCACTCGATCAATTTCGTCTACAAATTACAACACAGGCTGGATCCCTCACCGATGGGGCATAGAAAATCACAGCTCGTAACCAAGAATACTCAGAGATCACATCAGACCTACTGAAACTGACAACATGAATTTACTACTAGCCTCATACGCTCGACAACAGCTAGAAACGGACGATAGACATGGCTATCACTCTTAGAGCCTTCCAATAGGATAATCACAAAAGCAAAGTGCAAAGCATGAAATGCACCCATAAATGGGACAACAATTAAGGGAACTCATCCCGACAAGCATAACTGTGATGAACTACAGATAGTGCCCTCTATAACAAACTGAACTCGTACCTGAATGACATTAGCTGGCGCACCGACCTCAAACCTACTATATGAAACACATCAACGAGCCAGGCCTCCCCTTCTTAGGCGCCCTCTACCTGCCTGAACACCTCGCTATGACACATCAATCCGAAGTCTAGGACAATCTCTCACCATGTGGCTAGTATCTCCACACTCAAAGCACCCTCTCTGATGATAAGGCGGTGGGAACTGTGAGATACGGGTACTCCGAGACCTATGAACACCTGAATCACCATGCATATCCTGAAGCGCGAACTGAATTGGCTGACCCGTAAAACCTCTACCATAACGCACCCTGCCTCCAAAATAAGGACCAGTATATCTCACTGATGTACGAGGCCTCCTCGCCTCCTCAAACTCTCTCTCCTGATCTCGTCTGCTCTCTCTCACATGACCATGTCTGCCCTCTTTCTCTCTAGCATGCATACCTTCTATCATCCTAGCAATGTTCACCACCTGCTGATACGGAATATCCATCTCCAACTCACGAGCCATACTAGACCTGATTCTGGGAATAAGTCCCTCAATGAACCGGAGAACCTTCTCGCGAACCATAGAAACTAAGGCATGTCTAGCCAAACTGGTGTAACGGACAGCATACTCCGAGACAGTCATAGCACCCTAAGGCAAATGCTCAAACTCCGCGCGCAATGCATCCCTGAGGCTTTGAGGAACAAACTCTCGCAGAAACATATCTGAGAACTGGGTCCAAGTCAGTGAAGCTGCCTCGTCTGGGCTGTCTAACTCATAGGTGCGCCACCAATCATAGGCGGCTCCTCGAAGCTGGAAGGTAGTGAAAGAAACCCCGCTCGTTCCAGAAATACCCATAGTACGGAGAATGTCGTAACACTCATCAAGAAACCCCAAGGCATTTTCCGATGCCAATCCACTAAATATCGGAGGAGCATACTTCTTGAACCTCTCTAGTCTCATCTGCTTCTGCTCGGAAGCCGCTGCCATGCCCTCGGACTGAACTGGTGCTACAAGCGGCGCGGGAATACTCTCAGGGACCTGCTCAACATGCACTCGCTGCTTCGGAGTACGGACGACGGGAGTTTTTGCTCCTCCCCTGTCCTGGGGTGTGGCTACAGCAAGGGGATGAAATCCTGCCTGAGCCAAAGTGGTGTACACACTCATGAACCGTGCCAAAGTCTCCTGAAGGGCTGGAGTAGTAGTAGCTGTAGGCGTGTCAGGTGCCTGGACTCCGGCTGGATCTGCTGGTGGTACCTTAGCGGCCATTCGCGTAGGTGCTCTCGCCGCACCACGTACGCGTCCTCAAACTCTACCCCGGCCCCGACCTCTAACGGCTGCAACAGGGGGCGCGGGTGCCTGATCACCTCGGGTAGTACGTGTCCTCACCATATGTGAGAGAGTAGAAGACATAGGTTTAGGATGGTTGATATCAAAAATCTCGCACGACAGGGAAATCAAATGAAGTGGAACTTTCCTAACGGTTACATAGCCTCTCGCAGATAAGTACAGACGTCTCCGTACCGATCCACGAGACTCTAATAAACCGGCTTGTGGTCTGTAACTCCTACGAACCTAGAGCTCTGATACCAACTTGTCACGACCCTATTTCGCCCTCCGTGAACATGTCATGACGGCACCTAGTACCTACGACTAGGTAAGCCTAAAAATGCGGAAAATAAACCATAATTGCGGAAGAAAGTAAATAAAACTGAACTAGCAAAAACAAACGGTGTTTAAGGTGCCACTCGGCACCTACCACAATAATTCTCGAAGCTAACAACAGTCCCAAAACCCAAAAACTCACAAATCACAAGCTAAGGGATACATAAGAGGCTCTGACTCAAGAATGACTATACAAAGGAAAAATACTGAGAGAACTATACTTATTACAGAAGATAGAAAGTGACTCTTTAGTCTGCGGACGTAGCAGATATGCCTCGAAGTCTCTACCGATACGCCTCCTTCCAAGGTTGACGGAACTGAAGGGAAGTACCTGTATCTGCACAACAAAAATGTGCAGAAGAGTAGCATGAGCACACCACGGCGGTGCCTAGTAAGTATCAAGACTAACCTCGGTAGAGTAGTGACGAGGAACAATCAAGACACCTACCGGTCAAATAAATAATATAATGAGGGGAAACACAGAAATGACATATATACATTTATGTAAAGACTGCACTAAATTACCAGTAATGCTACAATCACGGTGAGGGAAAAGATCAACAAGTAACGACGAAAATATAAGAAATGATGATACATAATGATGACGAAAACACAATCCAAATTCTAAGGTCACAACACAGTAAGGGGAAAAACAAAACAATAACTCAGATTCTACAATGATATTTACATAAGGTCTTATTCCACTATTTCTGCTAGTTTACAAAATCTCGGATAAACCACAACTCACGAAAGTCCCAGCATCTGAAATCTAACACTTGGCATCATGTGCCCCATCAGTCTCACAGTCATGCTCACAGCTAACTGACTAACTGGGGCCACCCTCACAAATATAATGGATAACGAGGGCGTACCTCCACCCTTAGCAAAAATCAGGAGGGATTCACCTCTAATAGGAGGGTTCAACTACGTGCATGCTGGTGCAAGTGTGCTAACAAGAATTCTACCAACTAGTAAACATGAAAAGGAGAACGAACCGCACGCACGACGTTTCCCCACAACTTCCAAGCGAAAAAACTCATATAGGTGAGCAACCCACAATCATAACATTAAAAAAAATAGAAATGCCTCTACAGGCCGTCACAATTCTTTACAATCAACCCCTCACATAGCCCACCTTATTTCGCCACTTGTGCAATTAATAACATAACACGTACCGCCTTATTTTGCCACACGTGCATCATAAAATTCCCACCTTATTTCGCCACATGCGCAACCCACATATAAGTATATGAAAATATCCCGCCTTATTACACCGCATGTGCAATATATCAGTAGCAAGAGTAGCACGGCAAAGACCTCGTGCAACCCCTCAACAACAATTGCACGGTAAAAACCTCGTGCATCGCAAGATCAATAACCACAGAGTAGAAACCTCATGCCTCAACAATATCAATACCCGCACGGCAGAAACCTCATGCCTCAATAATATCAATACCCGCATGGCAGAAACCCGTGCCTCAACAATATCAACACCCGCACGGCAGAAACCTAGTGCCTCAACAATATCAATACCCACACGGCAGAAACCTCGTGCCTCAACAGTACCAAAACAACAAAATAAATGACAATATATATATATATATGAACAAGGCAATAAAATCAACTCAGGTATTTCCGTTCACCAAAAGACAGTACAACTAGCTCATAAGGAATAACGGTAACAGAGAAATACTAAGTGCAATAAGAACAACTCGACAAGGGAGAAATAATACGAAACAACGATTTCATAATACTCAGTCCAACAACAAGGAAGTTAACATAAATCGAATAATTACAATTAAGGAAAATATCATCTAAACATGGGATATCTTACTTCTTTCCACTGAAGACCAATTAATTACATGAGAGATAGAAATAATGCTTTTCCAAATAAAGACAAGCAGTTAAGAATGATAATGTGACTATAGAAGGGTAAATGTTTACAATTTAACAAGTAAAAGTCAATTAGGCGACAAGAATACACCAAAAGGGCAAATACATTCCAAGCAAGACATGTAGGGGTGAAACTAATAACAGGGAACTCAATCGTATCAAGAACAACTCCATATTCGGTGATTTCAAGGATCTAAGGACCTAAAAGGGACAATTTTCCACAAATAAATCCGAGCACGCACCCGTCACCTCGCGTACAAGGAATACAATCAACAAAGAAGACTCAAATCTTAAGGGGAAGTCCCCCACACAAGGTTAGACAAGATACTTACCTCGAACCGGCTAAAATCAACTAGCAACCGCGTTCTTGCCACGAGTACTCGACTCCAAATGACCCAAATCTATTCAATTAAATCACACATTGTAAATAACATCTCAAACAACTGATTCTACTATTTAATTCAAAGCTAAATCACGAAATTAGGTAAAATGACCAAAATGCCCCCAGACCAACGTCTCGGAATCAAATGAATTTAACATTTCTAGAACCCTCGCACTCTTACAAGTCTAACCATATAAAAACCTCTCAAATCGGATGTCAAACATCCCCTCAAAACCCAATAATTTGGTCTATAAATTTCTACCCAACTTTTATTCAGAATCTGAAATTAAAGGATGAAATTAAGAGGATATTCATGAAAATTGGTCTAAATCGAGTGGGAAGCACTTACCCAAGTTGCTCAGGTGAAAATCCCTCATAAATCGACAAGAACCAAGCTCTAGAAGTCAAAATGTGATAAAAATAGTGAAACCTTGGATTTGGGATGATTTATTCTGCCCAGGCGCTTTTTCGCTTCTGCGGTACCGCTTATGCGGTTCCAAGACCGCTTCTGCAATTTCCGTTGGCCGCTCCAGGGGCCGCTTCTGCGATGGAAATCTCGCAGATGCGAGATCGCTTATGCGAAAGGTCGTCCGCTTCTGCGAAAAATTGGGGAACACTAGAGTCCGCTTCTGCGATTGCCCAAGTCGCTTCTGCGGCTCCGCTTCTGCGGTTCCCAAGCCGCAGAAGCGGAAATACCATAAACCTTCAACTGCTGCAACACTCTTCAACCCGAAAATGTCCTGTTAGGCATCCGAAACACACACAGGCCCCCCGGGACCCTGTCTAATCACACACAAGTCATATAACCTAACACGGACTCGCTCGAAGTTCCAAATCACATAACACAACATCGAAACGACGAATCAAACCAAAAATCAAGTTTATGAACTTCCAAATCTTCAAATAACGAATCTCATGCCGAAACCCATAAATTCAACTCAGAATGACGCCAAATTTTGCAGACAAGTCTAAAATAACATAACGGAGTTGTTCCAACTCTCGGAATTGCATTCCGACCCTCTGATAAAAAACTCACTATCGGACCTGAAACTTCAACAATTCAAACTTCGGCATTTCAAGCCTAAATGAGCTACGAGCTTCCAAAATATATTCCGAACATGCTCCCAACCCCGAAATCACCTAACGGAGCTAACAGAACCATCAAATTTCCATTCCGAGGTTGGCTTCATAGTGTTCTGACTACGGACCACTTTTCAACACTTAAGCTCTCATTTAGGGACTAAGTGTCCCAAAACTCTCCGAAAATCAACACCGAACGTCCCGACAAACCAAAGTAGCAGAAATGAACTTAGGAAAAACAGTTAATAGGGAATCGGGGCGTAAATTCTTAAGACGACCGGCGGGGTTGTCACAAGGTTTAACCCGTTAATTGGGACTATCATTTCTCATGAGCCCATCTCAATTCCTTGTTGGGTCAATTTTGGAGACTTAAACTCTCTTTCTCAAGAAAAGTCAAATCCACAAAGCACAAATCAGTGTTTGCAACCACTGATTCATAGATTAAAACATAAAATCAACCCAAATAGCAAACACCCATAGTCAATCTAACCCTAGATGGCAACACCCATCAATTACCCACACTAGAGTTGAGCCACAACCCTAGCTAATGGGTTTAACTACTAATGCTTGAAGAAGAAAATGAAGAAATAGATAAAGAACAAGACATAATAACTAAATGCTAAATTAAATTACAAGATTCTATCGTTAATTTGAAGCTAAGATGCCAAAAATGGCTACAAAATACGTTCCCACGAGCGCAGCTCAAGTCTGAAGATAACTTATGACCTAAAAATAATAAAATATTCTATTTATACTAAGCTAGAAAAACTGAACAAAAATACCCCTGCGGGGGTCAGTGCGGACCGCACTAAATGGACCGCAGTCGCACTAGGCTCTTTGACTTTAATTCTTGTTTCTCTGAACTTGGGCTCCGTGGACCGCGTAGAATAGATCGTGGCCGCGGAGGGGAGTTGGCGCGGTCCGCACAATCAGGACCACGGACCGCATTGCTTGGATTTGGCAATTTGTCATCTCTCTGAATCTCTCGTCCACGGACCGCACAAAAATGGTAGTACGGCCGCGGAGCCTTCACCGTGGACCGCGAGATGTGTGCCGCGGCCGCAGTGCCTAAAGCCTGTTTTGCCTACTCTCTGAACCATATAGTGCGGCCGCATTCAACTTTGCGCGGTCCACACTAGGCCTTCTTTCCCTCAGATTGCTTGGTCTTTGATACTTGAGCAGGTTTCACTCCCTTTTGAGCCGATCTTTGATATTTCGTCACTTTGTCGATTAAACCTGCATTCAAGCACAACTTACGAGCTTTTTGAGACTATTTTGTAATAATTTATACTCAAAGCATAGGCAAGTAGGAGCACAAAATACGTTAAAATCCCAACTTATCATTAAGACAACCTTTTCACAAGCAAATTCAAATGTGATTGATGAAGATGATATGTTGGATATCCCATAAGCGTCATGAACGTTCTCTTGAATGGTTTGTTTTGAGGTTTGAGTTTTAGTAAATAACATATAGTTTTTATTTTTTTAGTTTTTATTGTGATATATTGGAACAATATAAGTATTACAATTTCTGAAATTTTTCCAATAAGATTTTTTTAGCTTTTAAATATTTATCTTTTTAAGTTAAAGCTTAAAAAAAAATATAAAATTATATTTTAGAATATAGTGGGCCGGCCCGTGGGGGCCCACAACCCATATAGAGTTGTATGAGTTGATCATTATAAGACCCATCAAATAGTGGGATAGCCTAGCCCAGCCCGTCAATTGCTAAAGCCCACATGGGCTGGACTAGTCCGACCCCGTCCATATTGACAGCTCTAAAAACCATCGAAAGGAGATAAACTGAGAAGACATCTGATTCATTTTTTTACTTTATGTTATTTGATACTTCTTAAAAGACTAGCAAGGAAGTGCCCGTGCGAGGCACGAGCCCAACCTCAAGAGAAGGCCAAGAAATTTTATTTGCTCTCACTCAGATTGTCACATATTATATGAGTACCTTATTTTAGAAATTAAATAAATATATATCATATGCTAGAATTTACTTCTTCTTTTTTCTTTTTCATTTGAGTTGTAAAAAATTAAATATTCGTTGCATATTTGTAGTTGGTTTGGAATGGTTTGTTTGAAGGAATTTTAAAAACACAGTTGTTGAGCTTGATTGGTAAAGAAGACAAAGTGTGTCTATTGGTCTTTGAAGTTTTGGATTGAATTTAATAATCGGAAATTATTGTGATAGGTATTAGAAGGTTGGATATTAAATTAAGATTTGATTTGGACCAGTTGGATCAATTTTGAACAAAAAATGTGTTCACAATTTTTGTGTGCAAGTCGTCTGGGTTTGTGAATAATTGATACCGAAGTTGTGACATAATTTATATTGGAGCTTTAATGATGCGTTGGACTCATGACAAGTCTTACTCGTCTGAACATTTGCTATTCTCCGGGACACGAAGTCAAGTTTTAACTCGAAAACTCCAAATTCTGTCTTTAAGCTCTTATTTATACAATTCAAAAACTTAAAATAATGGCACGAAAATCGCCTAATTGTGCTAATCAAAAGAGAATGCTACACTAAATTTTTTAAATTTTGCATATTTTTAATTTAAACTTCTCTATTCTTTTATGTTCATAACTTTGTCACATATTCATCTTAAGGTAAAATCTTTTGTAACTTATCGGTATATTGATAGTTTCTGCAATACTGAACTTAAATTTATCAAATTTTACCAAAAATTCAAATACGATATAAACTTCGTTTGTTTTAAATTTAGTAATGTATCTTTATACTCTTTAATATTTGCAATTAGTTTTAATATATACTTAAATAATTTAATATAATATCTTATTCAGAATTTCTCTCTAATTCTATAAAATGTTAGTTTATTATAGGCTTAAGAAAGTACTCAACAAAAAAAATATTGACTTTTTGTAAAGAACTACATTTCAATGTGATATGTTGGAAAGAGCAAAGAGTTGCTTGATTGTATTTTTATAAATGAGAATACATGCTAAAAATTTTTCTTTTTTATATAGTTGATATTAAACACTAATGTATTAACACCAAATAGATAATGTACTCCAGGAACGGGTGTATAACAAAATGTAACTATGCTCCATGTTTTGCTATAACAACATAATTCTCTTCAGTTTTCAAAGAATGATAATGACATAATATAGATAATAAGATACATGACGGCCATATTATCTATTTTTTGTTTCATATTTTTAATATAGTAATAGTTTCCTTCTATCAACTTTATAATTTTGTTATAATCATCTAAATACCTAGATATACATCTAAGTATTTTTTTAATTGCTTTGTCTTCTTAATGTTGCTCCCTCATATTTGTTTGAGGCGCTAAGTTTTAACGGAAATTCATCTTCTTTAATTCCTTGGGCTAAGGTATATATTTTAATTATTTTAGTCCTTTTTTTTTAAAAGTTGTATAGCTACATTAGTGCCTTCTAAATCCCTAAAGCTTCTTGAAGTTTTTCTCTATTTTTATAAAGTTATTAGCATAATTTAGATATTTATATTAGTATAATTTAAATGTTCTTAAAGTTTTTTGTTATAGTCAACTCTCTTCTATTTTATTAAAGAATCTTTGTAGCACAAATTAGAAGTATTATCCCGATACTATTGATATAATCTATCACGCTAGAAAAGGCAATACCTGCAACAATATTACTAACTTTGCACCAAGTATAATCACAAAGCATTTATTTTGAGATGAAATGCGATAATTTATATTATCAAACAGAAAATTAAGACAAAAGGTTTACACACTTTTAAGATGAAGTATTATATCATGATTATATGATTTATAATTTATTGCTTTTGGTTAGAAAAATAATGATACAATTATAAAGTACCATCTTATTAAATATTTAATACCAAGGATATTAATTTTAACTCATATTAGCTCTTTTAGAATATCAAATAATAATATCTCTCTGTGAATCATGTTTTATTGTTAGTTAGATTTTATTTTTAAATTAAAATATGTTAATGTTAACATTTTGTACAAGAGAAATAAAACAGAAGCAAAGAAGTGAAAACTGGAAAAGTAAAAACACGTCCTTCAAGAATTTCATGGCAAAGCTTTCTCTGTGTATAAATTACTACTCCATAATCTATTTCAAAGAGATAGTAGAATTGAAATATGTGGTCAAGGGAAGGTAACACATGGAAAGAGGGCCACGTGTTGGAAATAGTAGTGCATAGTATAATAGGCATGGAAGATTCAACCATTGAAATTATAGCTATTGAAAATAATCAGATGGGCCCACGTTAATTCCAAAGTTATGCATATCTTAAGAGTGATGAACAATGACATAAGCAAAGGGCAATTTAGTCAAGGTACCAAAAATTAATATAGTAGCTACAGTAAAATTCTTTTTTGACCAATCATATTAATCTATTTTAACAGAAATGACGATAATACCCTCGTGGGGACAAGCAGGCATGTTGACCTTAAGCTGTTGCTATTCCCTCTTATTAATAAGTAGGAAATCTTAATAAGCGATTCAGTGTTTCAGAAAAAAAATTAAATCTTAAATCTTCCATCTTCAAGGGCTATGTGTTTTTACTTATTGAACTAAAAAAAAAAGTACATAACTTGTTAAATTGAACCCGATATTATAAAATTAAAATATAATTTAAGGTGAATATATTAAATAATTATTAAAGACTTATATGAATAATTTATTTATATTGAGTTAGTTGTATAAGATCAATATTTATCAATTTTAGAAGCTTATACCTTGTTTTATAACTTAATTATAATTTTGTACTAGAAAATTACTATTCAGATGGGAATCGGTACTACAAAGATTTAACCTAAATTGCACAAAACCGAAAAACTCTCAAACACAAAACCCAAAACCTCGTACTGGCGGCAGTAGTACCACATTTCCTCCGTCTCTTTTGCTTTCTCAGGTATTATCTTCCTCCCTTACCCGAAATGGACCAATTTCTTTTATAATTATGTTTTTTTATTTCGACGTTGAAAGTATTTTCTGTGTGCTGTGGCATTTTTTTTTGTTCCAGCGAAATCCATCGGTAAACAATGTGGGCCGCCAGTAAAGTTCCATCGAACATCCATGGTGGAATAATTCAATACAACTGTAGCAGCAAAAATGGTAATAGCAGTAGTTTTATAAGGGGGCGAAAATCTTTGGTGAAAATGTGTTCTACTTCTGACCAACATGTTCAGCTCATTCAGAACACGCCTTCAATCGATGCACTTCCTATAATGGTACTTTCCCTTCAATCTACCTGGCATTATTATTGCTTGTTGTTTCAATTTTTGGATGTAGTAGCGACTTCGCGATGACATTTAATTACACGGGCTAAAACTGTTCTAAATGTTTTATGAGTTTTAAAGTTATATTCACCATCCGTGTGAGGAATTTTTATGCTATTATGTCACCTTTACCTATTTTAAGGAGGCTTACCTATAGTGTAAAAAAATATTAACAATTAGTGTACATAGCTTAAACTCATGTGTTTATACCAATTGCAATTGGTGGTATCAAATATGGTTGTCTCTTCAAAAGTTAAGCCATAGTATGAGCATGGATTTGTTTTTTTAACAATGTTATATGTGAGTACTTTTTAATTCAGATTGTTTAAGCTCAATTTTTTTTTGATGATATAAAGGTGAATGGTTGTACTGGAAAAATGGGGAGGGCAGTTCTTGAAGCATCAATCTCTGCTGGACTTCAACCTGTTTCTGTATGTTTTAGTGGTCTGGAAGATGCAGGAAAAATTGTGGAGGTGAGTGGAAAAGAGATAACTGTGCATGGTCCTTCAGACAGAGAAAACATCTTGTCCTCTGTCTTTGAGGAACACCCGAATTTAATTGTAGTGGACTACACAGTGCCTGCCGCTGTGAATGGTAAGACAAAGATTCAAAAAGTTACTTTCGAGTATCTTTTGGATGTTCTGATATGCTACACATGTATTGATCTCCTTTTTGTTTTGATTTTATTGTGTTTGATCCCAATGCTCAGATACTTTTGTACATCTTCATCTGAAAAAAGGTCAAGCATTCTCTATGAATTACTTTAGACCTGCTGAATCTGTGGTATTGAAAATAAAAGGAAATAGGGATCAAGCAATACCGCTGTCCTATTGAAGACAGATGAACATATCCTACTGCTGTGCCTGTACTAAGTCCTCTCTAATTTTTTTTTTTGGGGGGGGGG